>JANBUW010000161.1:0-12327 GCA_027579605.1 Coemansia brasiliensis | reverse complement strand
GCACACTGCCATATATGAGCATCGCCAACCTTGAAAATCTGGATGAAGATCGCACGGCGCTGGACGACTGGGAGAGTTTGCTGTATGTTGTATGCTGGCTGGCGTCATTCGGCATCCGCAGCGAGGACCGTAGATCGCTAGATGAAAGTTTATCCATATCCTCATGGAACACTAACGAAGTGGATGCGGCAAAAGAAAAGCGTGGTCATATGCATAGCAGTGATATCTTTGAAGGCAGAATTGCCAAAGATTTCCAGCCACGTTACAAGCTTTTAAAAACTCTTGCAATTGGACTTCACCAAATGCTGTTTCTGCATCCTGGGTGTGAAGGTGCACTTTTTGACTCAGCAACAGATGAAGAGCCTCCTCTACTAAATTTGAAAAAAACGAAATCTCTCCCAAAATCTGATCCGCTAGTAGAGAGATCCGAACATGCGGATGCAATTATCAGCAATCTCATGGGCTTCCTGGTAGAAGCAGAGAAAGTTGCCAGAGATCGTCTCAATAAATAAATGCATTTCCATTTCACAAGCTAAAATAAAAGTATTGTGATAGTGCTTTAAGCAGCAAATGCCGAGTCTCTGGTCCATGAATAATAGTCAATGAATTTACGTAAAGTTGATGTACAGATAGCTTTAGACATTATCTGCGAGTCAATCGTAAAGGATACCCTATTAACAAAAGCATATTGGTATAACTCTATATCTGAACCTCTACTGGCTACATGCAGGTGCAGAGGATGCCATTCCAATATAATCCCAATTTCGCAGGCTACAATGCTTTTATTAGGCAATATGCTTATATAATGGGATTACAGAATAAAGAAATACTGTGGACTACACGATATACAAGTACCCAGTACCATCTTAGGCCAATACATAGCACAGATATGTTTATACCTCAACTGCCTCCATCTTGATCAATTATAGATCTTATTTTGAGAGTTATGATATCGCTTACATCAGTAGCATTTTTGTTGATATAGTTAATAGATATGATTCTGAACTTATGCCCAGCCCACAGTTCTTGGTGTATTTCCTTTTTGCAAAATGTAGCTGTTGACGGATCACTAGACCAACGGGCATGCAACAATATTATATGCCTAAATCTAAATCCATATTCAGACAATATTCTGCTTTGCCGTAAATACTCGCTGGCTGTTAGGTTTAGCAATATGTATTTGTATTTACCTGTATTTACGGGAGAAGAGGCGGGCAGATTATTCCTCAAGCAGTTTGAGTTTTAAAAGTGTCCTGCATAGTCATGTGCACGGAAGCGTCTCAAGTAAATTAAGTCATTATATGAATGTAGAAGCTGAAACTTCTCAGTATATTGCCATGCCCCTGTCCGGCTATACAGGAACGCTTCGTTTTCCAAGATGCTTGAGGCCTGTAGTATTCACCATGGCGGCTTAAACAGTCTAATCAAAACTTGCTAATAAATATTCAGGATAACTCGGTACTACACTACTGAAAGAAAGCACAATAATTGACATATCATTATCCCATGATTTCAGCGAAATACCGGCTATATAGCAAACTAGAAGTATCTCTGAGCGAAATCTTGCTCCATTATACCCATACAGTTTCAAAAGACCAAGGAGCTGCCATTGCAATATCAAGTTTGTGGGCCACTCCAACCACAGCAACCTTTACTGCGATTCTATTCTGCGTACAAAAGTGATCTATGGACTTATGACAATAATATGGCAATTAATTATCCAGAAAATCATAGCTAGATAAATTCCATCAACTTGGTAATAATTTGTGTAGTTGCTATGATAAATTTTATATTCATTCTGTTAATAAATACTGTTGAATATAGTCAATTCGGGTATTTTAAACTAGCAGGCTTACTAAAAAATAAAAACTTGAAAATATCACTGTTCTGTCCATAAATCACTCCCTTTAGTGGGGGCTCTATTACGTGGTCCAGCGACAGGTATAGTCCCTATTAACTCTTCGTTTCTGTTCAAAGCTATTAATATTTCATTCATGGCAGTACTTTACAGAGCAGAAGCAATTTTAATGATGAAAAAGTAAAAGCAAAAAAAGACTCAGTTATAGCAACCAGTCTCAATGGGCTTCTCGCCAGGGGCAAAGATGGGCAAGATGGCCTTGTACATTTCATAGCGCTTTTTGGCCTTGTCCTGAGCAGCACCTTTGCACTCCAGTGCGCCGTTGATCTTGTTGATGGAGGCGCCAAATTCGCCCTTCTTGACCGCTGGGTCAGTGGCCACGTTGGCCTTCCAGAACCAGAAAGATACAGCCCAAGCAATATCTTCGTTACTGGCCACCTCTCCGGGGTTCTTGACCAGACGATCATCGCCATATAGCGCCTTGGACGCAGCCTCGTAGTTATACTCCCACGTCAACTGTATGTAACCACGTCCCCAATATGTCTTACCAGGCTCATCTTCAAGCATTTTGTAAATTCGTGCGTACGAGTTTTTTGTTTTGAAATATCAGCGTGACTACCAACTCAGTAATCAAGCAGGAGGGTTTTGGTGCATTTGTCAACAAGGATAATGGTGCTTTTGCTTTAAAGTTAAAAGTTATAACGTAAAACAAAGCAGAAAAAGCGCTATGAGGTAGACAAAGAAAATTTTCTCATTGCTTTTGGAGAATAGCTAGCTTGTATTAAGCCTGCAAAAATACTATCAAAATAGATGAATTAAATTGCTTTTGCTTAACTAAATATTGCCATAAGTGAATAAAATAACGTAGCGTTCTTAATAGTATTAGAAAAATAAATAGTGAGTTAATAGATATGGCGCGCGTTATTGCTACCAGTTTGGAGAGTATACTGGATTCTCAGGATGTTACTAATGAAAATTTATCTAAAGTTATAGACCGCTTGTCATGTACTTTGCATCCAACTGAGCGTGCACGACTGGGCCGCTTCAGATATCCAGCAGATGCGCTGAGGTTTGCCACTGGCCGAGTCCTTGCACGAAAAATTATACTAGGTAGCCAACTCCAAACTAAATTGAATTGTTTATCCCCATTAGCCTTTACTACAAATGGAGCTGGCGGCAAACCAAAACTATCAGAGGAGTGGCAGCCATTTGTTCAGCACATGGCCGATTTCAACATTTCTCATGATGGTAATTGGGTTATTGCAGGATACATAACTAACGGAATTATTGGTGTTGATATTGCCAAAGTAGCCTGTCCATCAAATATGACTGACATGGACTATATAAAAGAGTTTGTATATCAAGCAAGTATCACGGGGCTTATTTAACAAATAGAAAATGCCCAACTGGTTTTACTAATGAATATTTTAAACAGCCTATAGCTATCGCCTGAAGAGATGGATTATCTGATGAATAGTAGCACGCAAAAGTTGCTGGACTTCTATCGCATATGGACAAGCAAGGAGGCATATGTCAAGGCGATTGGAACTGGAATTGCAGAATTTGACCTGTGCAGCATATCAGTCCATCTCTTGCCATCTGCTGCCAATCCTGAAGTCTATATCAAAGGCAAAGGATCAGACTTTAAATTCAAATCTGGTGTACTCAACGCTGAAAGCTATGTGTACTGCATAGCCACATCGCCTGAGTCTGAATGTGCATTTAGCACTGTCGATTTCCTCGACTTTATATAGAGTCGAGCCGCCGAGCCGTGTTCAAAATTTTTTTTCTTTTTTTCTCCTTTTAACTACTTTTAAATTGATAATGGAGTCAAAAGATATTGCAAATGACAATGTGGAGAGCAAGTCTAGCCGGCCACGGCGACGGTTTGTAGGAAAAAGCCGGAGCAAAGCCCCGGCAGATTCGACAAAGGAGATATCGATTGAGGATTCACTGGCACTAGCCAAAATCAAAGACACTCCGCACTCCACACCTCGCTCACAAAGTGCCAGCCAAATACCAGTGGATATTCTTGAAGATGAGCGCTTAAACCAAGCAATTGGGATACTGCCCAACAACTATAACTTTGAGATTCATAAAACCGTATGGCAAATCCAGCGGCTTGGAGCTACCCGGGTAGCATTGCAATTTCCTGAAGGCCTGATGATTTTTGCCTGCACCATTTCGGATATCTTGGAGACGTTTTGTAAAGTAGAGGTGGTCATTATGGGTGATGTCACATATGGAGCTTGTTGCGTGGATGATTTTACTGCTGTTGCGCTTGGTTGCGACTTTATGGTGCACTATGGACATAGCTGCTTGATTCCAGTCAATGTTACGACAATCAAGACTATTTATGTGTTTGTCGACATTGGCATAGACTCTGAGCACTTTATTCGTACTGTAGAGAAGAACTTTGAAGCTGGCACACGCATTGCCCTGGTCGGAGTGATTCAGTTTGTCACGGCATTGCAGACATGCAAACATCTGCTTAGTTCAAAATACTCTGTGCTTATTCCACAGGCCAAGCCGCTTTCTCCAGGTGAACTTCTGGGATGTACATCGCCGCAGCTTAAAGATATAGATGTGATTGTATATTTGGGCGATGGCCGGTTCCATCTTGAGTCGATTATGATCCATAACCCGGATATTCCAGCATACGCATACAATCCATATAATAAACGATTTACTCGCGAGCGCTACAGCCACAATGAAATGCACTCGCTGCGCAAGCAGGCAATTGCTGGTGCTAAGCAGGCCAAAAAGTTTGGAATTATTCTGGGGACCTTGGGGAGACAGGGAAGCCCCAAAGTTCTGGAAGACTTGCAGAAGCGGCTGGAAGAACGTCAGATTGCGCATGTGACGGTGCTTCTATCGGAGATATTCCCGCAAAAACTTGCTCAGTTTCCCGATGTCGATTGCTGGGTCCAAATCGCATGCCCACGTTTGTCAATCGACTGGGGCTATGCATTTCCAAAACCTCTTCTTACGCCTTATGAGGCCAACGTGGCGCTGGATGCTATCGAGTGGAAGGAGACTTATCCTATGGATTTCTACGCATTTGATTCGCTAGGGCCGTGGACACCCAACTACCATAGCACTTTGGCAATAAAGCAAAGAGAAAAGGCCAAAAGGCAAGCAAGCAAACAAACTTTATAATTTTCACGAGACTTTAGAATTGACCAAGAAATACAATTTTTTTTTTTGGTTGAGCATTAAAGTCTCTTCCTTTTATTGCTACATGGCGTTTTATTTTTGTGCACTTGCTAAAGACGCTAAGCTTTTAAGGAAAGGCCACTTCTTCTGTTTCGGTTGATATACTAGTTCTATAATTTATCGTTAAATAATGAGCCAAGAATCAGAGGTAAAATACTTGATATTTTCTTATGAAGGCGAAATAGTATGCTCGTTTTACCTTGTAAAAGAAAATGAATTAAATGAGGTAATTGAAAAGGTCGAAGAAGAGGCCAAAGGTGCATGTCGTAAGATTCCTGAAGAAGTAGAGCTGTGCTATGAAGATGGCACAGATGAACCCATTAAAGTCGAATCTGTTGACGATATTTGGGATAAATATCCTTCAGAAGACAATTTTGAGATTAAGCTCTGTATAATGGAGAAACTCCCAGATCTAGTTCCTAGTTAGTATTTCTTGTAGTTTAGCCTAACAATTTATTAAATAAACAAAACACTAGTTTAGTGTATTAGCATTTAGCAGAGACGTGGGTGAGGCATCGCCAGTGTCAGTGGCTTTTGACGCTGAGCGCTTTCTCCAATAATAGTTCAACGACAACCGCAAACGGTGCTCACTATCGCAGTCACTAATAAGTAGCAATGTTGTAACAATGCAGCATAGGCCAACCAAAGAAAACGAAATAAGACCGGCATAAACATAGCGATGGGTGCGCTGAGTATACTTAATAACAGCATACAAACAGCCATGTTTAATAGTTTTGTCGATGCAAGAGGCAGACGAGCTTACTGGGCTGTCATCACGGCTAAGGAACCCGCAGCATCTATCCTGGTCTTCAAACATAAGCTTAATCTCATCAGACCATTCATTCTGCCATAAATATCTATAGCGGTCGTTGATGTTCAACGTGCCAGTCCAAAGCCACACGTTGAAGATAAAGGTGATAAATATAACCAGCGCAATAGAAAACATGTAGTAATAGAGCAATCTTTTGCGCTTTAACGGTGCGAGTGATGCAAATATGCCGGTGAGCGAGCTTAGAATAAAATACAAGCCAAGGAATATGTAAAAGCGTAGTGCACGTGAAGTGACTATGAAAACCCGATGACCTTCGCCTTCAGCAGATATAAAGGTGCCAGCAACGGCCAAAGCAACAATACCACATATGAAGTACAGACCAGTCCATGCTCTAAACATTATGGATGGCTTGGCTGGTTGTGGAGGTTTATGTAAGGGACCATTCAAAGGATGTAATGATGCCATTGTGCTATTTATATGCGTATATGGGTGTTCGTAAGCTATTAACAAAAAAAGATGTAAGAAAATGAATAGCTATACAATAGAAGAAAACGATATACTGGAACCAGCCAGCACTCAAAGCTGATAGAAAAAAACAAAGGCAAAAAAGAAAAAGAAGTTCTTTTGCAAAGCATCCTCTTTTTTTTGGCTTAAAGAAGGCAAATCCCCTCAAGCAAGATTTGGAAAAACCAGTTTTTTGCTAAGAAGAAAATTTAAAACCCAGAGATCTAGCCATAAAGCATCATGTCCCTCACTTCGGCAGTAGCCAGGCGGTCGGCTTCGCGCTTTTTCTCCAGCCACCGTGGATCATCCGATGGAACCTCATGACGGCACATTGGGCAGGTGTTGTGCAGCTCAAGCCATGGCTTGACGCACTCCCGGTGGAAATGGTGCTTGCACGGCAAGCAAGTAATCGGCTCATAAGCACCAGCAGACTTGGTGATAAACGTCTCATTACAAATTACACATGAAACATCTACATATTGCCTTTTTTTAGTAACTATAAACGCCGTGCTCTCTGCTTACAAGGCTTACCTTTACATTGTTCAGCAGTCAGTACTGGCAGCGTCCGGACAAACTCACGCGAAGCTGGTGGTGGGCCTGTTGCACCCGAGTTCGCTTCCTCAGTTAATCGCATGATCAGATTTTCTAGAAACTGGCGATGTTCAGTTCCGCTCTGCTCGCTATCCATAAACTCGCCAAACATCCGTGCCACGCCCAGGTAGTTTTCTGGAGACGCCATCGTGGACACGGGCGTGCCTTGCGCAGACCGTGAAACGTCTAGAAATGACCCAACCACCTGGTTCACCCACCGCCCACGCCGGCCTGCGCTCTCCTCGTCGTGGCTTTCCTCCCGGTCCTTGGTATCCAACTCTGAGTAGTACGATGCCATATGCTCTTTTAAATGTATATATGCACAGGTAAGTTTTTTAAATTAAAGAATTTCCAAAAAGTCAAGGAATAAAAAAGCCTTAGATTATAAAGGGAAAAAGGATGATGACGAAACAGATATTGTGGAAGGTGCTATTTGCAATTGCTTTATTAGTAAAGTAACGCGCAGACAAAAGCATAGTTTGTCCGACCTACATAATGTACGTGCGTCGGAATCTGCTCATTCACCTCCCTTCTTGTTTGCCCGTATGCTTGCGGGAGCTGAATCCCAGGCCCCGAACCTGTCGCAGTCGCTGGCGGTCGTGTGCTGGCGAGTAAATAACGGTGCTGCCATCAGCATCAACCGTCACTTGTGGTGACGGAGGTGGTGCAGACCTTTTAGCCGACACGCTTCGAGGAACCAGCACTGCTGCACCAGCGTCAGTGGATAGCTCAGGACCCTTGCGCACAACCCTGATGCGCCGGCGAATATCAATAAATTCATCGGTTTCGTCGATGATTTCCTCTTGAATGAGCTCTTCAATGACATCTTCAAGAGTGATAATTCCAATTGGAACCAGTGCGTTGATATGGTACGGTGCTGGATTGTCGGCAATGTAGCTGGACACATGTGCAGGCGACAATAGAGGCGCGTTTTCATTCATGCGAGTTGCCAGCGTGCTGCTGTTGCTGCTTGCCACACTCTGCGAAGCACCATCCCCCGTTCTGTCATCTGCTGGCGTAGTACAATGCGCCTTGTTTGCTGCCAGCAGCATCTGCCCACTACTGTGCGGCGGCAGGCCCATGACCACAGCCAGATGGCTGCCCCCTTCCTGAAATGCGTTGAGGATATCGTACAGCGACACGTCTGGCGTGATCTGCGGGATGCTTGTGATTTTGGCCTCACGTACAGGAACGGCATCGTCTGGATCCAGCAGCACCAGCGACTTGACCAGCAGCAATCCAACAATATTGCAGCGATGGCCCTCGTAGACGGGTACTCGGCTGTGCCCACGCTGCACCATCTCTGTCAACAGCTTTCGGTCCAGCTGCGCATCAATATCCACCATAAACACATTGTCTAGATCCGTCATGACATCCGAAACTAGCTTTTCGCTTAACTCCAATGCCCCACGAATAATTGTAACTTCATCTGCAGACAAATTCCCGCCATGAGCAGCATCGCTCAGGGAAACAAGCTCTTTTAGCTGCGCTTTCTTATATATCACGCCATGGTCGGATCCCAAGGTGTAGTCCAGCAGCTTTGCAATCGGGTATCCCAGCGGAGCCAGCAAGTATTGCAAGGCACGCACGGGATACACAAAAAACGCCCCAATAGCCAAGCCATAACGAGCACACAGCGACTGTGGGATAATCTCGCCGAACAGAACAATTGACGCTGTAGAAATAATAATGGCGGAGACGCCGCCACTGCCCAGCACCGAATCCAGCACAATGGGAAGCGTTTCGTTGACTATCGTGTTTCCTAGCAACAGCGTAACCAACAGCCAGTGCCCATTCTGCCGCAATGGCTGAATGCGCTTTGCATACACTCGCTGTTTTTCTGTGCCCGAGGTGGCCAGAATATGCAGGTTGGTTGCATCCAGCGACATCAGTCCCAGCGTTAGTCCAGCCAGCAATCCGCCTACCAAAACAAGCACCATACATGCCAGCAGCTTGACACTGTAGCTTGTGGATGCCCACTGGATCTGAGCAACAGCAGCTGCATTCAGCGTGGGTTCTTCAATGGGATGTGCATCAGCAAGTGCAACAAAGCTTAGAATAGCTGCAGTTTGAACTCTACTTCGTATAGGAGGATCCATTAACTGAAAGAAGAGAACAAAAAGCAAGTATTCATAAAAATAAAAATAAAAAATGGAGTTTAAGGAGCTTAGATAAAAAAAAACCTTGCTTGTGTAACATTAGTTATAGCCCACAACCCTTTGTGCAAGCGGCAACAATATGCGGTTCTAAATCCAAGGGAAAAAATCTAGTGCTGTTTGAATCTATAGTATAAGCTCATAACAAAATGAGCTTAGGTATTGTGCACCGCATACAAACAATGCGGCACAGGTGGTGCGGCGTAAATGCGCCCTAAACCCCTTTACTTGTCACCATATATGGGCAAAGCCATATCGTGATATTTTGCCAAACTGCATGCATCTATATGGAATAAGATTCAAATACAGGCAAGTGCTACTTATCAAGAGCATTCCACATGCATCATCAGCAGCAGTGCTCCGCCATGCATTGGTACAACCTTATGCCTGGACCGATGCAAAATAAGGAAACATGGTAGCAAATCATACAGCGCTAGACTCGCACGATTCCCATATAGCCCAGCTACCAAGCTATCAACTTCTGCAGAGTGACTTCAGATTCATCACTTTTGGTAAACGCTGGCCTCATTAGGAAGGGCAAAGAAATTATCTATGTAGCGCTGACTTTTTTTTTAACAAGTCAGTGCGCATTTATGCACATGGCAAAAATAGATTGTTTTAGTGCTCAAAGAAGTAGCAGCCGCTCTAATTTCAGCCTTTCTTTGCTTCTGCATGCAACAGGCACAGCCTCCCTTTCTTTTCAAGACCAACAAGGACCGACAGCAGATTTTCTCCTTTCTTCTTTGCTTTTATTTTTTCTGCTTACTCTTCTAGGTTGCTAAGGCTGCCCAGTTGCTTATACCTTTTTGACTTAAAAGCCAGTTTTTATAATCAGCATAAGCTGCCAGCTCATAGTTTGGTTTTTTTCTGTTACTGTCATCCAAACAGTAAAGGATATCATTCTGCCTTGAACAATTTCATTTTAGCCTTTTTGTTGCAAAAAGAGTAAGTTGTCCCAGAACTTTGGAGCCTTTTCTTTTTGCACCTTTTCTGTTTGAAAACAGAAATATTTTCCATGTTTAAACTGGTGCGAGGTGGAACATAATAATAAATACCAGCGCATTATTGCCAGCAAAGAACTGGGGGTTGTGTAAAGGCGATCTTCATTTTTTTCTTTTGTGGTTCGGCCCGCTTGAATTTTTATTTTTATTTTTCAGGAACTAACTTTTTATTTTCCTCTTCTTTTTGTGCGCCTAGTTCAGACTATTTCTTTATTTATCACTGGTCGCGTTACAGCCGAGGGCAGCACAAGTAATTGGCAGTCCGGGAATTAATAACAAAAGCCCAACAAAAGAGTGTGCATTTCGCAAGATGGCGCCCGGAAATGAGCGGTCGCGGGCAGAGCCCTCAAAGTCAAAATCTAGACCGTTCATATCTCTGGGCCAGAGCCTGCGTCGTGGTCTGACCACTCGCCGCTCCAACAAGAACGCCGCCCAGCAGCAACAGCAACAGCAGCAGGAGGAGTCTCAAGCTAGCTCACTGCCTGCATCCGAGACTGCTGGGCCAGCTGCAGACCGCAAGCACGCCACTGTGTCTGCGGGTACTGCTCACAGCATGGGCATGCATTCTACTCTATCTAAATCTTCATACAAGCCATCACCCCTGTCGCGTAATGGCCCTACTGGCTCCAGCAGTAATGCAGCATCACTAGGCCTTGGGAGCAGCTCCGAAGCAAGCAGCAGCATATATGGCAATGGACGAGCACAGCGCATTGCTTCGGCTTCAGGCGTAGCCCTGCCGCCGTCAGGTATGGCTGGAGCCGGTGGACACAGTGGCGGCTCGACACATTTTCGCAAAACTCTGTATGGATCGACAGCGCTTGCGGGCCTTTCCAAGTCCGGATACAACAGCAGTAGCACGTCGCTAGGCGGCTCAGGTCCGGGCACGGGTAATACCGCCAGCGCAGCAGGTGGATCCAGCGGCGGCCCCAACAGCGGGGCAAAATCAGACACACCTACTTTGGGGCGCAAGGCACCGCCACCACCACCATCAGAAGCTGCAAATAGCGGACCCCAAAATGCTACCAACCGTGATTATAGTTTTGCTATCGCGTCAAACCACCATGCCAACGTGGTGGCACAGTCAGCTCGCAGCAGCGCTGGGACCTCGATCACCGTGACTAAAGAGGGATATTTGAGCAAAAAGACCGATATCAATCCCAGCACGTCTCTTGCATCTGCTCTTTCACGTGGATGGAAGGTGTATCGTGTAGTACTCAAAGGGGCTAAGCTCTTTTTCTATAAGCCGCCCTCTGAAAGTGAGCTGCGAGAAATGTTCCCCGAGGAAATTGCTGCCGCCACCAACGAGACTGCTGGTGGGTACTTTCGCACATCAATGTCGGTCTCTGCATATGACGATGCCGGCAGCAGTGCCATCGGATTTCCTATGGCACCAGGCGAGGTCGAGTCTAGTTCACGAGCAGTTTTGTTTGAGCCAGGTGTGCGTGATGGCGAGATCACAGCGCCTCTGTGTGAGCGCTACTCGTTTGGCGAGTGCTTTACTGAAGTGGACCTGCGGTCACTAAAATTCAAGCGCTACGTTTGTGTGCTGATATTCGATGATACAATTGTAGTGCTCAAGCGGCGCTGGGTGCGTCAAGGCTTGGCCAGCAGCTTCTTTGGCGCCGTAAGCAATAAAATGCGCTTTGGCAAAAGCTCGCGCGCTAAAGCTCAGCAAGCTACCGACAATACTTCACTAGTGAGTGCTGAGCTGGGCATTACTGGAAAAGGGTACTTTACCAAGTGGAAGTACCATTCGCAATATCCTCTGACCAATGTTGAAGCCATCGAAGCAGCCAGCTCACGGTTTAGTGTTACTCATTCACCAGGCGTGTTGGGCCACTTAGGCCGTGAAAGCCAGACAGGGTCCAGCCGTTTAAGCTTGTATTCCATTGGCAACAGCTCCGTATCTTCAGTTATGACACGCACTTCAACCGTGTCAAAGGACTATTCGGGTGCGCTGTCTTCAGGGCTTGTGCCAGGATTCCAGATTTTTGTCAATGGTAAGGAACGTGTAGCACGAATGTTTGTGGCCACGACATCTGATGCCAAAAACAACTGGCTGTCGCGGTTTGCCGCAGCCAAATCCAGCTATGCTCGGCGTCTGCGCCAGCGCCCGCGTGAAAATACTGGTGGTGGACGGCGATATAATGGCAGCAATGAGCCGACACGTCCGGCGACGGCAACGCAGGGCAAAGATCAAAGCGCTGATGTAGCGCATACTGAAGACAA
>JANBUW010000159.1:0-12603 GCA_027579605.1 Coemansia brasiliensis | reverse complement strand
AAAACCACCATGGCTTTGCGCTGGACGCAAGATTTGCTGTCACTGTATGACATTTACGACGAGTTCTTGCGCAAATCCTTTAGCGATGTGCAAAATATGCGACAGACCATTCATGATGCGTTTATTGAAGTGATCAACAGCAACAGCCGTGCTGCAGAGCTTCTATCGCTGTTTATAGATGATAGCTTGAAGAACGGCCTTAAGCGCAAGAGCGAGCAGGAAGTTGAGCATCTGCTTGACCGATCAGTGCTAATGTTCCGCTTTTTGCAAAACAAGGACGCATTTGAGCATTACTACAAGCTGCATTTGGCCAAGCGACTGCTGCTTGGCCGTAGCCTGTCTGATGATGCTGAGCAAAGCTTAGTATCCAAGCTAAAGGTCGAGTGTGGCTCGCAATTTACCTTTAAACTCGAAGGCATGTTCAAAGATATGCAGTTGTCTGCAGACTTGGCCCAGGGATTTAGGGATATCAGATCTTCAGAGCCCCTGGACTTTGATATGAACGTGTCAGTATTAACTCCTACTTTTTGGCCGCAAATGACTCCGCCCATGTCTGAGGAGGATAAAAGGGAAATGGGCAATGTAAAGCCTCCTCCAGGTCCACTCTGCGACTCTATAGAGTCATTTGCTCAGTTTTATCTTCAGCAACGATCTGGCCGGCGCTTGACATGGCAGTACAACATGGGCAACGCTGATATCAAGTTGCAGTTTGGTAGTCGCACTTATGAACTAAACGTGTCTACTTACCAAATGTTTATTTTAATGCTGTTTTCTGCCGAAGATGACGTGTCAATGACTACTGCAGAGATTCAGCAACAAACACATATCCCTGAGAATGTACTAGCTCGACAGCTACAATCACTCGCTTGTGGAAAACACAGGATACTGACCAAGTCGCCCATGTCACGCGAAGTGAGCTCTACAGATCGATTCACATTCAACTACAACTTCAAGTCGGCACAGTATCGCATTCGCCTTCCCGTTGCTTCTGCAAAGACTAGCGTAGAAACTGAAAAAGAAAAGTCGGAATCAATGGCGGCAATTGGTTTAGAACGGCAGTATTTGGTGGAAGCAGCAATAGTCCGTATTATGAAAGCGCGCAAGCAGATGATGCATGAGCAGCTGGTTTCTGAAACCATCAATCAGCTATCGACACGGTTTTTGCCAACACCCAAAATGGTAAAGGACACAATTGGCCGGCTTATTGACCGCGATTATTTGCAGCGGTCGCCAGACGACCTTCGCCTTTACAATTATTTGGCTTAAGCTTGTAATTCCATGCTTGTTGTAAGGAATTATAACTTGCTTTTTATATATAAAATGGACTTGGAAATGTGAGCTACCATGTAAAGCTTGCTAGATGAAGGAATAAAATAAAAATAAAGCAAGAGTGACAGGAGCGTGTTTTAACTATGCAAAAGTAACTTTTCTTGAAAGTCTAGTAGAACCAACTGTGATTCCAAAAACTTTTTTTTTATCAATTGAGCGCACAATTTTTCCTTCTCCCTTAGGAGAAGCTTGCACAGCAATAATGAAGAGCTTGTTTGGTCCAGCTGCAAATGCTGTCCGACACAGAAACAAAGACATCGCCTCTATGCCACATAATGGACACTAAATGTGTAAATTGGTGTTTTACATCATCCAGGCACTTTTTTGTTCGCTCGATTTATTGACCGCGCGTATCTCAAGCCGCACGCATTACACAACCTACAAATACATTTTTAGAGACCGTTTCAGATTGTGAGCCTGATAAATTATCAGTGGCACAGTTCAACTAGTACCAGAATACTAGGTGCATTGTATACTTACGTTTTATGCCCTGTTGGTCCCTTGCGCCACTCAGGGCTGGAATCGGTTCCGCAACTCTTGCATGTTTTCTTCTCGGGATCGGTACGGTGAGCTGAAGGCGGGCCAACTACGCCAGGAGATGCCACTGCCGAGCCTACTGGGGACTGGTACTGATCGTGCATGCCATGGAGAAAATGCGGATGCAGCGAATTCATTGCTCGGTTCAGCGCCAGTGGCGGCGGCGGGCGCTGTGTATATGAGTGTTGGGGATAGCTTGTGCCATTGCTATTTGGGGTTGGCGGCAGCGTTTGCGACTGAGCAGGCAACGTCTGTTGTCCATGGGACCACCGCCATACGCTGGTTTCGGGCGGGTATATGTTAACATGAACATTGGCTGGGTTGGCAGAATGTGGCTGTAGCTGTGACTGTGGCACCGGCGACAGTGATGTGGGTGTATGCTGCACAATGCCTGCTGACATGGGCGAGATTGAAGGAGTAGGCTGGGTGGATGCCTCACCACTGCCTTTGCCTAATAGCGACCCGCTGCTGCGAGCACTGAGTGCCATACGTTGTCGTGTATCTATTAGCCGGCCGCTAGGACTGGCAGTGGCAGGACTGCCACGACTGATTCCGCTGCCTGGAGTTGCGTTTGCTGACGAAACACCTGTATATTGCATTGATGATGGAGGTGCTGCTGCTGCTGCAGGTGGATGAATGGGATGCGGATGTTGCTGCTGAGATTGCTGCCCATGAGGAATTGGCAGCGGTGGCGGACGCCGTTCCGTATACAATGTTTGAATCGGATAAGAAAACCGCCGCTCTTCAAATGATTTTGCTGGAGGTAGAGTGTATGAAGATTGCCGTCGCGGCGGTACTGCTTCTGCCGAAACTGGTGCTGGGGCTGGTGGTAATGTGCGTACAGGAAGGTTAGCTGCTATGGATGCTGGCGCACGAGGCAAAGAAAATGGACGAGGGTCAGACGATCCGTGGTTTTGGGACACAGAGGAACGCAGAGGAACTCGAGTGCTGTTGTCATGGTTGGCAGCGCCTGTGGAATTACACTGTTCAAGCTGAGCTGGCTGTGCAGCAGCATCCTGCACCTTGCCGCTGCGCAAAGGATCATTGCTGGATGGTGCAGATAAATTGTAGGTAGAAAGAATGCTATCCTCGCCAAGCGCGCCGATAGTGCCCATTTCGGGAGTGTAGCCGCCACGCATCTGCTGGCACACAAACAGCAAATGCCCCCAGCGAAAAAGCAGACACTGCACGTCGGCTAAAGTCTCGCTGCTACCTGAGCGCACTTGCAGGTCAACCCGGATAGGGTCGGCGTTGGGAATACTGGGCCCTTGAAGCAACGACATTGCGTGTGCTTCTGATTTTGTATTGTTGCAGTGCTGCCATAGCCCGCGTAGTCCCGCACCGCCCTTTGTAGCCTCGGCCAGCGTCTTTCCATGAATACGCCGATACGCGTCTTCGGGAATTACACATAGCAGCTGCTCGGTGTTCACCGAATAAATCTGCATATGTCTCGAAGTCAGACTGCCGTGTCTGCCGCCACGGCCGCCGCCACCATTGCCATCCTTGTTTGCCACATCGCCACCGCCAGCCCCGTGAAGCGCGCTCGTCCTTGTTGCTGCCCCAATGAGCATTTGTTGATGGCCGATGCAGCTAGTGGAATCGAGCCTGTAAATTTGTGACATGAGTAATTGTATCCGCTTCGAATCGTCAGCTGTCGGCGTGCTTATGGTGCAGTCGCATTGGGCTGCTGGCGACTGCGTTTGTGGCTGCGTCTGTTTCCCAGCTTTATCCAAGGAAAACCGATGTAGCTCTGGTACCAGCAGTCGTTCTTTAAATGGCAGATCTTCGTAATGGCAGACCATGACCAGCAACCGCTCCGATACTAAATACAATCCGATATTAGCAATAAGATATTCGCTGCTGCCGCTATTATCGCTGCTGTTACTGTTACCGCTACCACCACCATTGGTACTTTTGCTGTTGCTGTTGTTTGGACCACCTGGTTGCTGGCCAAATCTGCTGTCACAACCAGGAACAAAGGACCCAACCGAGTCTTCAAGAATTGTCCTCAGCCGCTTGGGCATGGGCTGGTGCACGCTGGATGGCGCGGTTGGCGAGAGCGGCCGGCTGTCATTGGCCCGAAGTTTGACAATATCTGGGATAGTGGGAAGTGACAGCTTGCGTTCAAGCGATTCTTGAAGTTGTTGTGATGCACGTCGGTGTGGCGGGATCTGTGATTCTGACGCTCTGCGAAACAAATGTTGATATCCAGGCTGCTCAAGGTCAAATCGCCTTAATCGACATCTACTTACAATTGCGTGGCAAGTTTAGTATGCTGGTTGTTATCAGAAAGAAAGCAGCACATACACACTGCCGCCGCCGCCTCATTTATCGGCCAGCAATAAATAAAGACAATGAACAAAGGTGCAGGTGGTGAGCAAGCGCAGCCATCGAATGAGCCAGCGGTGATGGCACAATGTACGTTGTCTGGCATTTGCATCTTTTTTGGCAAGGAAAAAGGCAAAGTGGCAGAGCGCGCAAGAACACGTTTTGTCAATAGCATTTTTAAATGACATGTACATACATCCAGCCCCTGGATAAGTTCTGTTTGGCCAGATTTTTTTTTTCTGGGAATAAGCTCAAAACATTCACCGTAACAAACAAGTTGTATATTGTTGCACATGCTTAGCAAAGGCGCTGCTGCTAAATATAGGTGCCATTGTCTGTTCAAAAAGCCCCTTTCTTTGAGCAACAAAATCACATACAAGACATAGCCAAGCTTCAGGTTCACCCAGATGGCACATGCTTTTGCTGATAGAGCAGCGCCGCATATGCAAGCTATGCTGCGCCAAATTACGAAAAATACACTCCCCATTTGCACGCACGCTAATCGGGAAAGCAGAGCGATGCTTTGCAGAAGCCAAAATAATAAAGCCTTACCTGATGTTGGACCCGACAAATGATTTGGTGATGAACAAGTTGGCCAAGTCGCGACGCGCATGGTGGGCTTCTTCGGGATGGATATAATCAAACAGCGATTGGCCGAGTACTGTCGCTGGCGTACGTTCGCTGCCTAAAAACGTGTCCAACGATGCAGAGATAAAGACAAAGTTCAGCCCTTCGCCATCCAGCACAGCCCAGAAGCACGGGTGCGAGATTCGTTGAGTGTGTGGCGAGTCTGTTGCTATGCTGCTGACTTCTGTCACTGCGTCGGCCGAGCGCTTTTTTTCTATAGCTGTCATTGCTGAATTGAATTAGCCTCTTATCCGTATAACAGCGCAAGAAAAAATAAAAAGTGCTCAGTTATAAGTTCCTTCTTAAAGACAGATAGTCGAAACTCAAAAGAGAAAGCGGAGACTTAAGACGTAAAAGGAATAAAAATGTAGTAACAAGAGCAGTTTGCAAGCCGCTCACGGTTTTTTGGAGCACCTGCTGCTTCGTTGGAGGTATGTTGCCAGATTTACTGTCGACCAGGCGAAATGAGAGCAAAAGAGAAATTTAGCTGTGTAAGGCAAAACAAGAACCAAGTGAAAAATCCTCCAATAATAAGGCAAGCTTGTCGTTGGCTGTTTAACTCCCGTTCCAGCAAACAAAAATATGCGTAAATAGAGAAACAAGTAGAAAAAGAGAAAGTTCCTGAGACTCAATAATCAGGCGCCTCTTCTGCTCTCGTAAAATGAAAAATGGCGCCAGAGAAGATAACTCCAAGAGCAGAAAAAAAAAGAGAGAAAGAGGGATATAAATTCACAGCCAGATCACACGCAGAATTTAGCAATAAACAGAGCGCTACACGTGACACGTATAATAGGTACAAAAAAGACTCAGGGACCGATAGGATGAGGATGGGTTGCAAAGCTAAAGCAGTATGTGAGCACAGACAGTAGCATGTTAAAGCGTGGTGCTGCTCTGTACACCGCAAAACGGCAAAACACAGTAGCACCAGCAACGCAGTTTGCAAGTTTAAAATGTAGAAAAAGAAAGTATAATGTGCAAGTGATCGGTTCTAACGGGAATAAAAGGGAAGAGATGCAGATGCAATCGCAACAGCACCTGTGAAAATAAATACAGCAATGGAGGATGTGAGACATGTGCTGAGTGGCGGAGGAGCAAATGTGGGAAAAAGCAAAAGCTGCATGTAACTTTATTTTTTACCTGAATGCGGCAAGTAAAAAACTGATAGGCACAGGAAATATTAAAACCTGAAAAATAAAACGCTACTAGGTCAAATGAATAGAAAAAGAACAGATGATGCCAATGCTATGAACACAAGTGCATATATAAGAAAATATGATGCGCATACATGCAATGCGCAAGCAACAATTATGAGAGCGAAGAGTGAGTTGGAAACGGCAAGGCAACCGAATGGCCCCAGTTGCGCGGCTCTCGCAACGTGGAGTACAGGGCATTCGAGTACATAGCCAGCATGCGCGTAGCACGATCCAGCGCTGCCTCATGCTGGCGCTGGGTGACATTAAGCCGCGTAGCTGATACTGCAGTGGCCAGGCGCCTGATCGCCGTGCTCTGCAGACGCTGTGCCAGTGCCAGCTTCTTCTCGTCAGACGACAGAGGCGGTGGCGGCGGTGGGCGGCGGTTCAGCAGCGCCCAGCGCCGCTCATTACCAAAGTCCAGCGTGGCCAGACGCTGGCGCATCTCTACCAAGTCGGCAGATACAGTGCGTAGCGGGTTTCCAGGCAAGGAAATGTGCTCTAGGCCCCGCATCTGCGCCAGCCAGCCGGGCACGGCGCCGATCCAGTTGTGGGCCATGTTCAGACGCTGCAAACCAACGCACTGAAGTAGGCTACGCGGAATGGCCGTCAGGCCCAGGTTGACCAGCGTCAGCTCGCACAGGCCATGCGCGCGGGCCACACAGGCGCCCAGACGCAGCACAAAGCACGGAATGCGCGCGGGCTGCCAACTGTCAGCATCGCCGGAGCAGGCCAGGGTCAGCCGTGCAACCTGTCCAATGTGTAGGTCACGCTCAATGCACTGCGGCAGGCGCGGAATGAGCTCCAGATTGAGAAGCATCTGCAATTCCGGGGATGCAGCGATAGCTGCGACCACCGTTTTGGGAGTCTCCGCATGTGCATTTTTTGCAGTAACCACTGCTGACGCCTCTGTGACGCGGGGAGTGTCATTCTCGCCCTCCACAGCTATTGGCGTTTCACATACCGCCTGCAGCGCAGTAGCACTGCTGTCAGCACATGCGTTTTGCAATTTAATGGCCGCCTTATAAGACAATGCATAGTCAGTACCAGCACTGCGTTTATCAGATGTCATTTGGAACATGGTCTTTGGCAGCACACGGCGCTTTCGCACGCGGCGCCGCGGGTGAGAATGCATTTGCGGTGGCTGCTCGCCGTCGCTGCTGGACGCATTCATCAGCTGCCAGTCGTTTGTCTGCGTTAGCGTCGACCCGTCGAAATCAAACTGATCGGGGATCATTGATGACCGATTGTCATTGGCCTCGCGTGACGAGTCAGGGCTGGCCGTAGTGTAAGCACGCATGCGCCGGGGGCGTGCCAGAATATTGAGCGCCATTGTCCGCTCGGCTTCCTCGCTTATGGGGCTGCTTGGGTCCAGCGGTGACGCTGCATCTATGGGAAATGAGTGCTCACTTTCATTGCGCAGCTCCAGCTCACGACTTGCCACTGCGCCTGAGCTGCGTGAACGCTGTCGAGGCGAACCGCATGATGGCTCCGTATCCCGTCCGACTTCAAAGTCAAAGTGCGCGCTACCGCTGCTGGGGAATCCTGAATCGGCGATCTGTTGTTCAAGCTCATCGACATCTGACTCTACCGGCGACTCATCTGGCCAAAACTCCGAGTCGGCACTCTGGATCTGGAAGTCAAAGGTCGCGTTGCCACCGGCGTAATCAGATGTGTCGGACAGATTGCGCACATGGCGTGTATGCGCTGCGCCGTTCGGCAGGGTGGTGTCGGAAGTACCGGCCTGTGTCCAGTTGGCCGATGATATGGACCCCGAGTGCGACCGCCGCTTCTGGTGCATCGTCGGCCGTCGCCGCCGCTCCGACGCCTGTGCTGCCGTCGAGTGCAGCCGGTTTACTGTGTACGGGCTAAGCGCATCCAGCTGTGTAAACCGCGACAGTCTTCGGTCTTCCGCAGTGCCCTGGGCCCCCACAAAGCGTGACTGTCTCAGTTTCGGTTTCTGGCCCGCATTTGCTGACAGACCGTTTGTAGCCCGGTTGTGTGCCCCTGTGACCAGCGGTGCAGGCACCTGTTTGCGAGCCAGTATCTGTGAGCTGCCGCTGTGCGTTGTGGCCTGGCTCAGTGGCAGCGATGCCTCCGACGATGATGCCGACAGCGATGGGGTTGAGATGCGCACAAGCGACTCTGTCGATTCTTCGTATGCTCCGTCGCGCAGCAGCAGCAGATGCTCACTGGACCGCGACACCTGCGTCAGCGCACGTGTGCGAAGCTCTTGCATACCCCGTACACGTGGCTGATTTCGCCGCGCACTAGCTGCACGCAAGCTTGGACCGCGTCCATGGTCCGCTTCGCTGTTGCTTATGGACAGAGTGCCTGACGACGCAGCAACAGCTACTGCTGCACTGGCTTCTAGTGGGCTGACGCCGCTGATAACCGAGCTACTGACCAGTGCTGCTGGCGGACACATGTCGGGCGTCACCACAACAAACTCGTCGCTGGCCACATTCTCAAACAAGGAATTCTCGCTAGAAGCCGGCGGAAACGACATTGTCTTGTTTGCTGGCCCTGACCGCAGTCGCCGGAACGGGCCTGCCGAATTGTGCAGCACCGATGCTGCAATCTCACGCTTTGAACGCCGAGCTGAGGCCGGCGACATTGGGACTTGGCTTCCTGCTGCCACTGCCGCCTCTGGCAGCGCAGTTGTCCCCGAGAGTGACGGCGACGAGGGCCGCCGTCCCGAATGGGCAGACAGCTGTGGCGATGACCCCAGCAACTGCTGCAGACTCTCGTCTGTAAATAGCGGCGATACTGCTGGATAGTCGATGCCCACTCCCCACGACGCGTCCTGTGCATCCTGTGCCTCCAGCGCCGGCGACATGCTGTCGCTACCTGCCGTGCTGCTGCGTTTGGTGTGCATTTTTGTGCGGAATAGCGATCCCAGTGTGCCTGCCTTTGAGTTTACTCGTGGCCGCTTCTGGTACTCATACTGTGTGGTCGGAAGCGCCAGCGACGATGCCATCGCTGCTGTCGATGGTCGCGGCAGCATCGGCAGGCTAACCAGTGATGGTGACTGCTGGTACGGCACTGACGACATTGACCTCGACGTTTCGGGTTTGTTTCTCTGCATAGGGCCGAAATGTGTCTGAATGGGGCTTTCGTTTTGCGCCAGATATGCGCTATGCTGTCTATGCCGTTGTCTGCAGCCTGGCAGTTTTGTTATAATAATATAAAAAAGCGTCTAAGCCGTGCAGAGTAGGAAAAATATAAAGGCCGTGAGATATGTGGAGAAAGAAAAGCTATTTGTTTACTATTTTCTCGCACTATGCAAAAAACCAAAGTGTCAATATAATAATAAAAAGAGAAAGAAACCTTTTTCAAGCGCAAACGATAAACAACTTTATTTGCCCAAGACTCACTTGGGGAAAAAAGGCGAGGAAGGGGGAGGGATGTCCAGATAAGAGCGCGTTTTGTCAGGAAGAGAGATATAGACAACAAAGAATGGAAGCGGGTTCTTCTTTTGAGCTCTGTTATGTAAGGGTCGGTCACGGTGGTATAGTGTGCGTTCTGAAAAATAATGCGCTAGCAGGCAGCAGGTGCAGCGCTGCTCTTTTGCAAAGGCATCGGCAGTCGGCAGTTTTCAAAGCAGGGCCTAAATGGCTGCTGCACCCTCTCTCCCAGCCATAGCTGCTAATTAGACAGGCCTATAGTTGCTGAGCTGCGTGCTGAAAAGCACGTGTAGTTTCCGGCACTGCGTAAATGTTTGGGTCGTTTGCTTGGAAAATCCGACAATCCGCTCACAGCACACTATTGATTTTTTTGGTTGCAGCTGGATTCAAAGCCCGCAGTCTGTCTGTCGTTGGCTTTGAAGGCTACCCGTTCCCATCTCCTGGAAAGAAAAATCTACTCCCCACAGTCCCAAATTGGTCCCAACAAAAAAGTTTTAGCAGGCGGAAAAATAAAATAAAAACATGCTGGCACAATCTAACTGCATTATCAGTCAAAGCGGTCTTGAGAAATGACCAGATCGTGCAGTGACGAATCGCCCTCAATGCGCAAGTTGCGCTCGTTCGCCAGGTGGAGCAGGCAGATAAAGCAGAACGACACCGACAGCTCTTCAAGCTTCTCTGGCGGATATACGTTTTTGAGGCTGCTTATGATGGAGCTGAACTTTTGGTTGCCTGACAGCATTATGTCGTCATCATTTTCGTCCAGTGGTATGTCTGCAGGCTCTGCCAGGGCCATGACCTGCGACTCGCGCCGGGTGCTCGCTGCCATCTCTCGCCAGATGTTTTCCTTGAGCTTCTTGACGTTTACACGCTTGGCCTTGCGCGCATAGTTGACGTACAGCGGCTTGATGAGCTTAAGAGCGGGAATATCCGGCTTCATCTCATCATCAGCCTTTTCCGCCGCCGCTGTCATGCGCATCATGTCATCGTCGTAGTCGTCGCCATCGTCAAACCGCGGCATGTCGTCGCTGTCATCGCCAAACTGAGGATTGTCCAGCCCGCTAAACACGTTCATACCGCTATCTGCATCCACCACAAAGCCACCATAGCCATCGCCGCCCACAGCTGCTGTTCCCAAGCCAACAGATGAGCTGCTGCCTGCCATAGCGCGGCGTGGATTAAATCTCAGCTGCGGTTTGAGTACAAGATTAAACAGATTTTTCGATGAAAAATGCACATCTTCAGGCAGCGTGTGATTTTGGTTCTGAGCTGCCTTTTTACTCATGGTTATTGCTGATGCCCGGGGCGGTTTGGCAAATAGAGTTTCCGCTTTTACATCTGCACCATTCATAAAATCTGTGAAATGCTTTTCGGTACGCTTGCGCTTTGCATCTGCATCTTCTGTGCTTCCCGCATCATCGTTGCCTGCCTGCTGTTGCTGCTTTTGCATTGTAGCTCGAGATATCGGCAGCCGCCAGTGCTCAGGGCCTGCCCATCCCTTGGCTAGTTTGGTGTCAAAATACGACAGCAAGTTGTCTTCATCTTCAGCCATCTTTAGGCTACTAGGCCCAAATGCCACCGCGCTCTCCTCGTCATCAGCAGCAGTCTGCTCGGCTTCCGCCTGCTGCAGTGTCGATGCTGTTTCTAGAGGCATAGGCCCATTGTCCTCATCGCCAAAGTTGAGGAAATGGCCCATATCATCGCCATCGTCTTCAAAGTTGTTGACGTCGTTGGATGGGTCTCCAAAGTCGCCATCAAAATCATCACTGGCAGCCGACACAGGAACATCGGGTTCATCTTCCAGATGCTCGCGCAGTAACGAAAAGTCCAGCGATGTGTCGCGAGTAAACTCAAAGTCGGCGAGCGATGGGCAAATGTCCGCGCTGTCGATATTCTGCATAATGTTGCCAAAAATATCATCCAGCGATGACAGATCGATAGCAGTTGGCCTGTGCTTCTTGCTTGCAGGAACTATTTGTTCGCTCGACTCAGTTCCTTCGACGTCGGACTGCTCATCTGTAGCTACATCACCACCTGCCTCTGGCTCACTGTCTACCAGCATGCTCGAATCGCTGGCGTCAAACACAATGCGGCCATCAGCGTCAAAGCCCAGATGGTTAAGCAGCAGCCCACGTGCACCGCCTTCGTCGAAATCGGCCGAGGTCTTCTTAAATAGTGGATCTACCGCAAACTCCAAGTCCAGCTGCTTGACGCTGATGCTGGCAAAGTCCTTGGCCAGCGTAGTTGCCGAGCGCGTCTGGCGGCGGGACTTCTGCTTATCGCCGTCTGCTTCCTCTTCGACATCTTCTGTCTGCCGCCCGCGCTTGCCAGGTGCCTCGGCCAGTCCACTTAGCAACCGCCCGGTTTCTGATGCCACCGAGTCTACACGCGAAGAGTAGATCTTGACACAGCCGTCCAGCGTACACGATGCCTTTTGGAAATTGATCGAATCGCCTTCACGCAGCAGACTCATATCGTAAAAGTAGTCGATAAGCGCAAAGTCCCATGTGTTGTTGGCATTGATCTTGTTATCAGCAGCAATTTTCATCCATTCCTCATAACGCTGATTCAGCTCTTCAGGAGTCAGCCGTGGCAGCTGCACAGCAAACGGCGTTGGAGACGTAAGCTGGGGGCTCTGGTTAAACAGCGATGTCTTGGTGGATATCCGATGCGGCGTCACCAAGTTGGAACGCCGCCGCTCAATTGCAGATTTGCGCCGACGTTTTCGCTCAGCTGCATCATCATTCAGTCGCGGCGTCTGTGGCGTTTCGGCGCTATGCGGTGTGGTTAGCTCACGGGCCCCGCCAGTCGAGTGCCTGGGCGTATACATAGAAGGCTTGTGTGAATCAGGCTTGGTTTTTAAATTTCGAAGACACGGAAAAGTAGCTTAAATAGCGCTGCTAGCTTGTTGTGTGAGCCCGCTGGGTTGGTAGCTAGGGAAGCAATATTGTTTAGGCGTGGAGCGCGACAACAATAAAAGAGGGATAAATAGCCAGAAAAGGTGAGAACGAAACCAAGCTGCAAAAAGTAAACAAAACCAGTTAATTGCAAAATCAGACTGAATCACATTTACACGTGATACCTTTATTTTTAGTTGACAACAGTATTTTTTCCCAACTAGCTGGTGGGATTTCAGGCTGCACAGCTTTGCAGTCATTTTCTATCAAAAAAGAGAGGCTTTTTTT
>JANBUW010000158.1:0-12770 GCA_027579605.1 Coemansia brasiliensis | reverse complement strand
GTTTGTTTGTAGACTTTGCCGACCTACAAACTTTTCGGCCGTTTAGGATGAATAAATGCAATTATAATCATTATAATGAATTGTGATCATTTACTGATTGCTGGAGGAAACCACTACTTCAGACATTTGAAGTATCTGGAAATCGACTTTGCATTGTGTAGGCACAATTTTCCTGCTATCAGTATTGGTGTTGAACAATTGGAGAAAATAGTTTTGCATAACGATAAAGGGATGTTTTGGCCAGGGCTAGCTAAAAGCCTCCAGAATTTGGTATTTCCCAAACTGAAGACACTAGTGATTACCCAGAATACTTCAATTTCAGACTTTAAAATTTCAAAGTATAAGCCTGTGAAGATGGAATTTAATTTTCGATTTCCCGCCCTTGAATGTCTAGTAATAGCACCAATTAGAGGTTATTATCCAGTGATTAGACATGGAACATTTTGTAAATTAAACCGGCTGCATGTTTGGGGATCAAGTGTAGCCATCGAGCAACTAGCAGGCGAAACTCTTCCTCTTATCAACTACTTATCAATGGATATTGTGGTGTTATATTCTGAAGATATATATAAACTAGAAAGAGCAATGAGAAAAATAACAGACAATGCATTGTCAATCGAATACATAAAGCTCCAGGTCCAGCAATTTGACCCAGTTACATCGCTTGGCATTCTTGATTATCCATCGCTGACATGTTTATGTATAGACTACCACACAAGTGCTGGGGATGTTGCAAAGATAATTGAATATTTTCCTAATCTTGCTGAATTAAAAGCAAATCTACTAGTGGATGAAGAGTCGCCAGAAAGCGGACATATAAATGGTAATTCTGTGCTCAATTCCAGGCTAGCTGAGCTGACAATTAACTATGCAGATCTACATCGTGACCACTCGTATGTTAGAAGTTTGGTTCTTGATCTGCTTCTCTATCTTTCTAATTTGACCCTGTTTGCTTTCCGGAAGCAAGATGAAAATGACACCAGACTATTTGTCAAGAAGTACAGAAGCAAGTATCCTCATTTAGACACGATTAGGTATGTATTTAAATAAAAATATGTTTTTTTTCTATCGAGCATTTAATAAGCGCCATGAAGATTAAAACTGCATCTGTTAAGGTAGTAAATACTCATCTCGGGCTAAATGCAGCTCACTTTTATATAAAGTTATATAGCCATCAGCACAGCCAGCGCAGCTGGCAGTCCTACGGCAACACATACAAACAGGGCAGCTACAACGGATAACAGACACCAGCGCCAGCGCACAGGCAGACGGTTAGGCGAGGCGACAGCAAAGCTGGTCAGCAGCGGGTGGTGCAGGCAGGCATAGTCCCACGCAGCACGAGGGGCGCCGCGCAGGCGAAGAGGCTGCGCAGGAGCAACGGGCAAGGGATACTTGTGCAAGGCTGGGGGCAGAATATGTGGGCCGCCCGCATGCGCACGCATCGCAGGAAGCGGCCAGGCAGGCCAGCCAGCCTCATCCATCGACAGGCTATCCCAGTCAATGTGGGCAGCACGCAGCTGGCTCGATGGCGGATGCTTGGCGTACATAGAAGATCTCGATGCCAGAAACGACTGCGTGAATGACAACGGAGATCCCACCATTGATGGAATCGATATGCGGCGACGTGCCCCGCTGCTGCCGCTGCTGCTGCTGCTGCTCGCCGCAAGCCGCTGTGCTCGCACTGCTTGGGCTGCCTGCTGCATCTCTACCTCTTCCTCTTCTGCCCAGGTCGGTAGCGACCGAGGCGTATGGGCCTTGCGGGATACACTGCTGCTGCCTCCTACGCTAAATCGCCGTGCGTTTCCTGCGTCTCGTGGTGCGCTTTGTTCTGATGAGCTCCATGAGCGTAGCGGCCGGATCCCCCTCGTTCCGTCTGCCTGGTTCAGCTTGCCGATATTTGTGTGCCCCATCCTTTTTTTTACTATGCTACTGAGAAATGAGAATATGCTTTTCCCTTCTTCTCGGCAGTGGCGCTCTGTATTGCTTATATGGCTCGCTTTCACAATAAATATGCTTACTCTATTGACAAGTCATATATGTTTGTGGCTTTTCTTTCTTTGCTCCATAACTGTTTTATATTATTTTTAAAAATACAAGTGGTAGGATGATAATATTGTAGTCTATTATTAATTTCTTTATGTGATGGCATCTGCTGGTAGTGCGCCTAATGCCAATGCTGCTGCTGAGTTCTGGGAATACTTCCAGCAGCAAAAAGCTCAGATCCAGTCGCTTGACGCATCTGCAGCCTGGGGCCAGCTACGTGCACTCGATCAGTCGCTACGTGAAGCCATGATATTCCTGCCCACATACGATCAAAAGCAGCTTTCTCAAGACCTGGAAACACTGCGCCAGCTACTCGTGTCCCGCAAGCAGTCACAGTTCCGCTTCAAATCAACAAAGAACAAGCCTCCAGCACCCGCCACTGCCACAACCAAAATTTCTCCTGATCAACTCGCTCCTCACCAATCTAATCAGCACACCATTGCTCACCGCTCCAACGAGCATATTATTGCTCAGCCAGAAGATGCAAACTGCCAGCTAAGCGACCTGGAGAACTGCCTAGTTGATTTGCGCCTGATGAAAGGGCAGACGCAACTCAACTGCCACCGTATCCGCAACTCGGTCATTGTCTGTGGCAAGGTAGCTGGCTCCGCAACTATTCGCGACTCCTGCAGCTGTATTGTCGTGCTTGATGTAGCCCAGCTGAGGTTTGAGGGCTGTGCTCGTATGTGCGCCTTTGTTTCGTGTTCAAGCGATCCTGTTATTGAGCGATCTGACAGCATGCGCTTTGCTTCTTTTCCCCAGAGCTTGGCCTGCGCCGATATGACACTTCGCCCTATTTGCCGCGTTCAGGATTTCAGCTGGCTGCGCCGCCAGCATTCTCCCAACTGGTCGCTTATGGACAATCCTGATGTGTTTCAGCCCCTCTGGCAGATGCTCAATACCAACAACAGCAATCTAGATTGCGCTTTACAATATATTGGCAAGCTCTGACCAATAAAACTTGCAAGGTTTCTAGCTACAGCGAGCTCGATGAAACATGCATCGTTGGGAATATAGGATTTTTGTGCTGCTACTTGGAGCAAGAGAATATGGCTAAGCTAAAGTCCTACTTTTTTAAAGACGTCACGCAGACGGATTGCACGAAATTCTGTTTGGGGAAATGCCAACGAATGGAATATATGTTTTACAATCAAAATAATGAAGAAAAATTTGCCGTTCTGTAAAAAAAAAAAAAGATATAGTCTTTTAAGCGATACAAAGCAGCTGCTGACTTTAAGAATTGTTAGGTTTACACAGTATTTCTTTGAGCTTTTCTTTTATCAGTTTATCAAAACAGCTACAGATTTGTAGAATTGTTGGGTTTACACAATAGTTATTTGAGCTGTTCTTTTATCAATTCCCCAAAGCATATGGAGTTTACCTTTGTAGCTCTTAGTAAAAAATCCGCCGTTTATACCCTTTTTACGCTAAATATTGCTAAAAAACAAACCTATGAATGGAAGCAAAAATAGGAATTGCTTTGACAGTTGAATAGCATATTTATTTTTATGGATGCATGCCTGCTACTATAAAAACAAAGCACTTTTCTCTGGTAAAACTACAATTTTATTCTCTTATCTCAAGTTATTAAATGAAACATACAGCTAATAACGTACAAGAATCGCCTAGGCCTTATTGTGCAGAACATGACCTTTACTACAAAGTTAAGGAAGGATGTCCTGCTTGTAATGCATTGTATGGCTAAAGTCTATCAAGGCTATTAGTTGCGGCCAAACCAACTATTGTATCGTGCCTGTAGCAAAGTTGTGCTTTAGAATGTGGTGATTTATTTAAAATCTGTCTACTCATCGACTCCTGCCACCAAACCATTTTATAAGGCAGTAGCTAGTTATGGCTCTACTATCTGGCTCAACAGCAGATGTAGCAATGACAAGTGTTTCTATTAGCATGCTTTTTTTTCTTTCTAATTTATTGAAGAGAATCTTTTTAATAAGGTCTCTATACCAAATTAAAAATTTAAAATGAGTATAGCGGTTATTATTGTATTTATTCATCCTAAACGGCCGAAAAGTTTGTAGGTCGGCAAAGTCTACAAACTAAAGGACGGGGAGTAATCCCAGTAAAAAAGAGAAGAAGTAAAAAATAAACTAAAGGGAAATGCGGTTTGGGTGGGACTATAAGAAAAAGAGAACCTGGTAGTTCTGCATGGGTCTCTTGCTGATTTATCCATTTGGAGAAGGATTAATCAGCTGCGAGGATAATATATATAATTAGTGGAATATCCACTGATTCTAAAGCACAGCTTTACTACGGGCACGATACGATAGTCGGTTTTGCCGCAACCAGTAGCCTTGATAGCCTTTAGTTATAATTGATTACATACAGGGCATCCTTCCTTAACTTTGTAGTAACGGTCATGGGCTTTACAATAAGGCGTAGGCGATTCTTGTACGTTATTAGCTGTATGTTTCATTTAATAACTTGAGATAAGAGAATAAAATTACAAATTTATCGGAGAAAATAGCTTCCTTTTTATAGTAGCCCGCACACTTTTAAAAATAGGTGCGTTTAACTTGTGAATTTTATAGAAGCTCAGGCAGACAATGAATAAGTCAAGCCAAAAATGCAAAGAAAATCATTTTGTTTTTAATTATTAAATTGGGGGGTTTTAATCAATTGCTACTCAACAAACTTGTCGAATAGCAATTAATAAGCAGTCCAAAAGTGAATTTCTTTTCTTTTACATAATTGTTAAAAAGAACATCTTAAATGGATTTTGGGTAAATTGAATAAAACAAATCCACGGCTAACTTGGCCTATAAAACACTGCTTGGTTTATACTCAATGAATAAATACTTAATATATGTCGAAGAGTAAGAGAATAACCTTAAAAACTCGTTGGAGCTGAACTTGATGCTTTCCTAACAAATATCGCTAGACTTTGGCCTTCATATATGCATCCCATATGCATTACAACATCATATATGCATTGATATAGTATGTGTTGCATTACCACATTCTACTTGAATGACTTTACGACTTTTGCTGTAGAATAGCCAATTTTTTATACTATGTTTATCTTAAAAATATGTTCATTATTAAAGCAGATTTCCCTCAGCAATATATCTGTGCAATATAATTGCACTCTTTATAATAAAATGGTAAGGCTTTTGGTTAATTTTTAGATAGCCTTTTCTGCTTTTATATTATTTATTTGCAATTATTACTAGCGTGCAGCATGAGTTAGTAACAAGTTCCTATTAATGTAGTGCAGTATTTAATGATAATGGCATTAGCCCAGGATTGTTAGCAATCTTAAGCAGAGTTGTGTAGGTAAGTGATTGAGCATAAAAGCCTAGTTCAAGTTGGCAGCAGGACTAACAATGGGAATGGTAGCAACAGTACATATAAAAAACTAATTCAGAAGCCTTTTATAAGGCCACCCAGCTTTTGTTTATAGCAGTAGCTGCTGCAAGCGGTATCCTGGCGTTCTAATAGCTGGCTTTTCTATCAAAAATATTTATATACTGATTAGTATATAATCATGTGTTTAAATTATATATAGCAATCTTATTTTACAAGAGTTTTATGTATATAGATACAGCACAATAATTAACATGTTTTATATTGTATTTTTTGTTTTATGACGGAAATATTCTATTATAAATTTCAAAAAGTAAGCTGGAAAAGTTATTGTTGAAAATAATACTTGCCATAATTAGCTTGACAGCTAATGCTGCTTTTTGTAGCTTTTAGTAAGCGTGCTTGCATTGATTGCATCCTATTTCAATATTATAGTAACGGTCATGTTTACTACAATAAGCTCTGGGCGGCTCACGCGTGTTAATGTTAGGCATATACTGCATCTAGATGGATTTAGCTAAGAGAATAAAATTGTGGTTTTATTACATAAAGCAAATTCCTTTTATAGTGGCAGATATACAAATAAAAATTAATAATTTTGCTAGAATACCAAAAAAAAACCTCTATATGTTTTGCCTTTATTAGAGACTTTGTTATATAATTTTTTATTGACAGTTTATGATGTCAGAATGCTATAAATAAAAAATATTTTCCAAGCATTAAATATGCACATTCCTTTGTGTTTATAATAATTTTTAATAAATATATTAAATATGCTGGGCAAATTTAATAAAGCTATAATTCTGCAAATATCATGGGCTGCTTGAACGACTTTACAATATTTGTTGCAATAAAACCCAAAATTTTAAAGCATTTTAATATAAAATACATATATTAACAACCTTGTCTTTTCCCAGAAATACGTGCAATATAATTTTAGCTTTCGTAGTAAAGTGGTGGAGCTTTTTAGATAATTTTTCTAGTCTATTTATATACTTTTTGCTTGCAACCTATACTAGCAACGTGTGACAATGCAATTAGAGCGAATCGATGTATTGTGGTGTTTTATTGCATCAGTAGCCTGAACCAAGCCACTATCCCAGAACCTGCTAGAATAGTGAATATGTTCGTAGCAGATGCGATACATATATATAGGCAACGCCTAGTCATCTGAGAGAGGGGGGAAGTTCAGTTCTAAGGAGTTTTCTAAAGGTTATTCTCTTACCCCTTTTTATAATTGAGTTCCAATATTATCGTATCAAGTTGAGTCGAAGCTCCGTAACACAACGGATATGGATTATTAAAAAAATATTTCAATGTATTATGATATGTAAGGCTGACGACATTAACCTAGAGTTGTTAGCAGCCCTAAGCAAAGTAAAGTGGGCAAGTACTTCATGAAAGGCAATCTAGGTCAAATTGGCAGTAGCACAACCAGTAAATATTTTACTTCAAAACAAGTTGGTTTTCCACCAGAAAAGGCCATATGTCCCTATAAATACTAATTGCCAAGTTATGCTAGCTCGGATACAACACTACATTATATGACAATACATCGCACCTAATCTTGGATCATATAAGGAGGTCATCTTAAACTAAATAAATAATAGCTAATCAGTGAATCACCACAAAACTAAAGAAAGGCAGGCTATTGTTCAGTAGAACAGAAGATTGGTAAAGTAACACAAGCAAAGTTGAGTCAAAGAAGACAAAGCAACTATCAGTTAATATGGAAGGATACTTTCACTGAAAGTCCCCTCGGCATTCGCCCAAATTTCAGGGAAGTCTCCTCGAAATTTCAGAGAATGCCAGCAAGTTTTAGTAAAACCTCTTACATCTTGTAGGTAGAGCTAAGCTTTGGTTATTTTGCAAATTTTGTACAACCTCCTTTAGTCAACTTGTTGCACTTTTTCTTAGAGTGCCTCCTCTTTTTCTGGGTGTTTGGAGATTTGCCAATATAATATAGAGCATCACATTTTGTAGGGAGCTCGCTTTCCACTACCAGGCAGCCTGTGATCTTGGAAAGCAATTAGCTCATAATTGAGTGAATTCCTGTTGACTTTGCTTGGGCATTTCTCGGTTTCAATACCTTTCTCTGGAGAATGAGGTTTTCTGATTCCAGAGCTCTCATCTGCTCCAAAGGCTCTTTTACCATTGCATCTAGCCTAAGGCTATGCTCTACATAGTCTGTAGGTGGTGATGGCGCATATCTTTTCCTTTGTGAATCCATCATGGATTTACCTTGACCACCCTTGAGGATGGTGTCCTTTCTATTACACTTTTTGTACGATGTTGTAGCTGTACTCCTAGGAGCTGGCAGCCCTTTATTGAGGAACCCGCGCTGCATAGTAACCACAAATTCCAATTATAATGGTTATTATTCAATCTAATCAGCACATCATTGCTCACCGCTCCAACAAGCATATTGTTGCTCAGCCAGAAGATGCAAACTGCCAGCTAAGCGACCTGGAGAACTGCCTAGTTGATTTGCGCCTGATGAAAGGGCAGACGCAACTCAACTGCCACCGTATCCGCAACTCGGTCATTGTCTGTGGCAAGGTAGCTGGCTCCGCAACTATTCGCGACTCCTGCAGCTGTATTGTCGTGCTTGATGTAGCCCAGCTGAGGTTTGAGGGCTGTGCTCGTATGTGTGCTTTTGTTTCGTGCTCAAGCGATCCTGTTATTGAGCGATCTGACAGCATGCGCTTTGCTTCTTTTCTCCAGAGCTTGGCCTGCGCCGATATGACACTTCGCCCTATTTGCCGCGTTCAGGATTTCAGCTGGCTGCGCCGCCAGCATTCTCCCAACTGGTCGCTTATGGACAATCCTGATGTGTTTCAGCCCCTCTGGCAGATGCTCAATACCAACAACAGCAATCTAGATTGCGCTTTACAATATATTGGCAAGCTCTGACCAATAAAACTTGCAAGGTTTCTAACTACAGCGAGCTCGATGAAACATGCATCGTTGGGAATATAGGATTTTTGTGCTGCTACTTGGAGCAAGAAAATATGGCTAAACTAAAGTCCTACTTTTTAAAGACGTCACGCAGACGGATTGCACGAACTTCCGTTTGGGGAAATTCCAAAGGATAGAATACATGCTCTGCAATCAATAATATAAAAATTGCCGTTTTGTAAAAAAGGCATATAGCCTCTTAAGTGGTATAAAATATTTGCAGACTTCAAGAACTGCTAAGCTTACGCAATATTTAATTGGATTGTTCTTTTATCAATTCCTCAAAACAGCTGCAGACTTGTAGAATTATTGGTTTTACGCCATATTTATTTAAAGTGTTATTTTATTAATTCCCCAAAGCATATGGAATGTATCTTTGTAGCTCTTTGTAAAAATTTATATCATTTAATTAATATATTTTTTACACTAAACATTGCTAAAAAAAAATCCTAAGAATGAATGCAAAAATATGAGGATTGCGTTGGCAGTTGAATAGTACATTTATTTCTATGAATTCATGCCTGCCATTATAAAAACAAAACGCTTTTCTCTGGTAAAACTACAATTTTATTCAATTAGCTCAATCCACTTCAATGCAGCATACATCTGACAACGTACAAGAATCGCCTGCGGCTTATTGTCCAATCCATGATGTTTACTATAAAGTCAGTAAAGGATGTGTTGGATGTAAAAGAGCGTAGCCGAAGGTTGCCTAGGCAATCAATTGCGATAAAAGTAACTACAACAAGTATTTAGCTGGAGATTTTGCTATCTAGTTTATTAAAAGGTCTGCTTAATAACATATCTTTATCATGAAACAAAGGAATGCGTTATAAAGCGAGCTTGAAGGTTATTATGCTTTTCCTATACACCTAAAGCTGTTATAAAACAGGCTTTCTATATAGCATTAAAAGTGCAAAGCTTTTATAAAGATGGAGAAGATGCTCGCAAGCTCGTTTTGACAAAAGCTCAAACGCCGTTTATGGCACCTGTAGAGTCGATAGACTCTGATATTGCTTATGCAAGCAAGTATGGAATTTTGCTTTCTATAGAGCCAAATAACCTTTTTTCTTTTAACTTTGGCAAGAATCAAAAAAGAAAGCTAATAAACCACGTTTCTTCCATAGTCAAAACACAGCCTGCCTGCTTCATTTGTAAATTTTTAATAAATAATAATAAAACTGTTCTGCTCCATAGTGAGAAGTGCTATATTATTTATTCAGCTGGAACTGCAAATCTAGAAAGCAAGTTAGTTCTATCTAACTAGGGAGAGGGAAGGGTTATCTCTATGATGGCGTTTGCTTACTTGGCATTTACTCATCTCCTCAACAAGAGCCACTGGATATTACTCCTTTGGTCATTGCTTGTCTGGTCATATTGAAGCCCAAATCATCTTATATACTCAGAATTTATATTCAGCTGCCTTGGATTCAAAAGCAGCTAGTAAATATAGCATAGCAGATACAGCAATCGGTGGTGTTGTAGCTGAAGTTAGGATAGTGTCTCTAAATGAGCCATTGTCGCTACTATTGTTATTCTGGGTCTTATTATTACTAGCTGTTACGCTGCTTATACTTGAACTTGGTAAGATAATACTAGAACTCCATTATAAAAGGGTAAGAGAATAACCTTTAAGAAAACTCCTTAGAACTGAACTTCCCCCCTCTCTCAGATGACTAGGTGTTGCCTATATATATGTATCGCATCTGCTACAAACATATTCACGATCCTAGCAGGTTCTGGAATAGTGGCTTGGTTCTGGCTACTGATGCAATAAAACATCACAATGCATCGATTCGCTCTAATTGCATTGTCATACTAGCTATACTACTGCCAATTTGGCCTAGATTGCCTTTCATGAAGTACTTGCCCACTTTACTTTGCTTAGGGCTGCTAACAACTCTAGGTTAATGTCGTCAGCCTTACATATCATAATACATTGAAAGTATTTTTTAATAACCCATATCCGTTGCTAGAATAGATTGCAAGCAAAAATATATAAATAGACTAGAAAAATTATCTAAAAAGCTCCACCACTTTATTACGAAAGCTAAAATTATATTGCACGTATTTCTGGGAAAAGACAAGGTTGTTAATTAATATATGTATTTTATATTAAAATGCTTTAAAATTTTGGGTTTTATTGCAACAAATATTGTAAAGTCGTTCAAGCAGCCCATGATATTTGCAGAATTATAGCTTTATTAAATTTGCCCAGCATATTTAATATATTTATTAAAAATTATTATAAACACAAAGGAATGTGCATATTTAATGCTTGGAAAATATTTTTTATTTATAGCATTCTGACATCATAAACTGTCAATAAAAAATTATATAACAAAGTCTCTAATAAAGGCAAAACATATAGAGGTTTTTTTTTGGTATTCTAGCAAAATTATTAATTTTTATTTGTATATCTGCCACTATAAAAGGAATTTGCTTTATGTAATAAAACCACAATTTTATTCACTTAAACTATTCCAATGCAACATACATCTGACAACACACTTGAGGCTCCCGGAAGCTATTGTGCTCGCCATGACTTTTACTACAAAGTCAGCCTTGGGTGCCCTCATTGTAATAGAGGGTAGCTAAAGGCTATCGAGGCTATTAGTTGCGGCCAAACCAACTATCGTATTGTGCCTGTAGCAAAGCTGTGCTTTAGAATGTGGTGATTTATTTAAAATCTCTCTGCTCACCGATACCTGCCACCAGACCATTTTATAAGGTAGTGGCTAGTTATGGCTCTACTATTCAGCTCAACAGCAAATGTAGCAATGACAAGTGTTTCTATTAGCATACTCTTTTCTTTCTAATTTATTGAAGGGAATCTTTTAGTAAGGTTCCTATACTAAATTAAAAACTTAAAAATAAGTGTAACGGTTATTGTGCTGCTTGAATTTATATTCACATAGCTCATATAAAAATGCTTACTTTATAGACTATATACGCTATTATATGTAGGTTATTATTAATGTACTATAACAAATAAGCCAAAGCAAGGCTATTTATACTACTGTATGTTAAGCAAGTTTAAATTAGAATAAAGCTACTAGGATATTGACGTACCAGTCGCAGCAACGAATACCAATACAGTCAAGGTACGAGTAGAATAAAATTTTTCTAAATAAGTTTCTTCAGGTATACCATTGGTATTAGTGTCGTCGTTGGCTTTAATACCAATTTGGTCTAGATTATCTTTTACATTTAGGCATTTGCTTGCTCCACTTTGCTTGAGATTGCCGAAAATTTTAGCACCAACGATATCCGCCTCATACATAGTGCCGCATTGCTTTTAGTATTTTTTAGAAGCCCATGTCACACGGCTAATTCAAATTTCAAGCTAAATAATAAAATGCTTTATTTTTAAATCATTTACAGTAGCAAGCTTTAATGTTTAATGGCTTTATTAAAAACATAAGTGACTAAGAAATAATGAATACTATTAAATATCTTTTCTCTGTTATTGATAAGATGTTATATACTCATTACTTTTTATTAGGGCATTTAAATTCGTAATGCTGCCACATTACACCTGGATCATTCATAGCGAAACCACAACTATACAAACAATAAATCGTAGTTAATAGTTTGTGTTTAAGAAATACAAGACTTGGAATATATTATGGAGAGAAGAAAAGCTTATTGGTAATTTTTAATGGAGAAAGCCAAGAAAACAGTGCTCAAATATTTTTATAGTGGCCATTGCTTTTCTCCTACACCCGTTGTTTAGAGAATGTATAGCTTTCCTTTGTGTGTTCCAATGTAATGTAAAATATTTTTACTATGAATATCTAAACTCTAACTATATTTGCAAAGAGTAAGACTATATGCACATTTTGTTGGGAAAAGATGACTTTTCCGTGTAGAATAGTCTTTTCGACAAAAATATTTTGGGTGTTCTGCAGTTAAAAAATTTTAAAACCGTTCAAACAACACAAGGCAGCTGCGTGCTTATTTGTTGAGTAAATGTAAAATATTTTTGTGAAGCTTTTAAATATATATTCTTTAAAAAATCCGCTAAAATCAATTATAATGCTTGAATTTATCCTTTAACTCGCTGTAGGCACCAGAACTACTACACTACAGACATGGATATACGGGCAAAATAAGTTCATTAAACTACAAACAAATGACCAACTAAATAAACTAATCACCATACACGCATGCAATCTCTAAAGCAGCGCCAATAGTTCCAAGAATGGCGACAGCGCCACTCACAGTGACGATGTCTCCCAAATTGCGGGTCGGGGCTAGCATCTCCTTTAGCTTCAGGGTTAGCGCTAGGAACTGGGGCAGCATCAGGTTCGGCCAGCACGACGATGGCAGTTGAAGCCAGAGCAAGTGCAGTATACAAACACAGCTTCATAATCAGTGGTTGTTCCACTAATTATATAGATTATCCTCGCAGCTGATTAATCCTTCTTCAAATGGATAAATCA
>JANBUW010000155.1:0-10369 GCA_027579605.1 Coemansia brasiliensis | reverse complement strand
CTTTTTTTTTTTTTATATTTTTTCTACATATATCATAAAGGATTGACGGTACTTTTGAGTGACCAGCATAAAAGCCTGCATAAAACATGGCCGGAAAACGACGGTCACTACTGACACGCCTATTTTCCTCAAGGCGTGGAACCGATGGCGACGGAGCGCCTGGCCAGGAGAGGTCGGTATATGTAAATACGCCATTGCCAGCCTCTGCCTTTGACTCGCGCGGCCGTCCGCCTCCATATGCGCCCAATCAGATCCGCACGGCAAAGTACACTGTGCTGTCGTTTGTTCCTAAAAATCTGCTGGAGCAGTTCCGGCGCGCTGCTAATATTTACTTTTTGTTTTTGCTTATTCTGCAGTTTATTCCGGCAGTAGCCACTGGGTTGCCTGGGCTCAGCGCACTAGCATTGTTTACGATTATTGCGTTGACAATGGCAAAGGACGGGTATGAAGACTCGAAGCGCAGCTCCAGCGACCGCGAAGCAAACCGCGCGCCGGCAGTGGTGCTGGGTCGGGGCTGGGTCAACGTGAACAAGCCGCCAGCCCATGCGTTGCGGCCACGAGGGCCAATGCGCTTGGTGTGGAGCGACTCGGGTGCAGAAGGCTCGGTAGGCGGGGGCGTAGCCAATGGTACGGCACATAACACGCAGACGTACCGATTAGATGGCGATATCGGAATTGGAAGTGACGAGTGGACACCGACTGAATGGCGCCACCTTCACGTTGGCGATATTGTGCTGCTGCGTGATGGCGACGCAGTGCCTGCGGATCTGCTGCTGCTGAACTCCAGCGATGAGGATGGGCAGTGCTTTGTGGAAACCAAAAACCTCGACGGCGAGACAAATTTGAAGTCCAAACATGCACCCACTGCAACCACGCATCTAGGTTCTCCACAGCAGCTGGCGCAGTTTCGCTGCATAGTTGAGGCTGAGCCGCCAAATACCAACCTGTACAGCTTCAAAGGAGCAATTCAAGTCCTGGCTGACGAGACGTATGGCAGCGAGGCACTCCGTTATCCCTTGGGTGTGGACAACTTGCTTCTACGAAGCAGCGTGCTTCGAAATACAAAGTGGGCAGTTGGCATAGCAGTTTTTACGGGCGACGAAACCAAAATCATGATGAATTCTGGCGAGACGCCGTCCAAGCGCAGTCGAATTGAGCGCATGATGAACTACCAGGTCATTTCGCAGTTTGCACTGCTGTTTATACTCTGCTTTTTGTCGGCAGTGCTAGGCGGCATTTACTATTCTCGGCCAGACAGTTTCCAGGCGCTGTATATTGTGGTGTTTGAGTCGTCATCGAGACAGTCCGCGCCGTTTTATGGGTTCTTGGCGTTCTGGACATCGCTGATTCTGTACCAGACACTGGTACCAATTTCACTCTATGTGACTATCGAAATAGTAAAGCTATTCCAGGCATACTTTATCAATCAGGATATCGACATGTACTATAAGCCAGTTGATCGCCGCTGCGAGCCTAAAACATGGAGCATATCGGACGATCTGGGCCAAGTAGAGTACATATTTAGCGATAAAACAGGCACCTTGACGCAAAATGTGATGGAATTCCGACAATGCACGATCCGCGGCAAAGTGTATGGTGAAATTGTCAGCGATGACGAGCCCAAACGTGCTGATGAGCTGCGGCGGGCCATGGACACACGTATTGAACAGTTTGGGCACAACCCATATCGGCAAGGAGACACAACGACATTTTTTGACACCGCAATTTATGACGATCTTTGCAGCGAAGGCACACAGCAGCGGGCCATCAAAGAGTTCTTTACGGTGCTGGCGGTTTGCCATACAGTGATTAGCAGCAGTACTCAGGAACAGCCGCATAAGATTGAATACAAGGCACAGTCGCCCGACGAAGCAGCGCTGGTCGCAACGGCACGCGACGTGGGTTTTGTGTTTCTGCGGCGTGACAAGGAGCGCGTATATTGCAATTTCTTGGGGCGCGATCAGACGTTTGAGCTGCTGGCCACGCTTGAATTCACCAGCGCACGTAAGCGCATGTCGGTGATTGTGCGCAGCGAAGATGGGCAGATACTGCTACTATGTAAGGGCGCTGATTCAGTGATTATGGAGCGGATTCGTGGAGATCAGGAGCAGCTGCGGCAGGCGACGCTAGATGACCTGGAGCTGTTTGCCAACCACGGACTACGCACGCTGTGCCTGGGCTATCGTCTGCTGACAGAGTCTGAGTTTCTGTCGTGGAAGCGCGATTATGACCAGGCCGTATCTAGCCTGGGCGACCGTGAAGCGGAAGTCGAGCAAGTGTGCGATCGCATTGAGCACAGGCTACAGCTGATTGGTGGTACGGCCATTGAGGACAAGCTACAAGATGGCGTGCCGGCAACAATTGCACAGCTGGCACTGGCAGGCATTAAGCTATGGGTGCTGACAGGCGACAAAACCGAGACGGCCATCAACATTGGCTACAGCTGCAACCTGCTCAACAACGACATGCACCCTATTGTGGTCAAAGGAGACAGCCATGAAAGCACTCGAGAGCAGTTGGAGCGGGCGCTGATAGAGTTTGGAGACACGCATGCGGACTTGTCGTATGCGGGCGGCGGTGGCGGTGCAATGGCTGGTGTGCAGGCCAAAAGTCCCGGCTCGTGGCGACGGCTAGTGCGGCGTATCCAGGGCGAGCAGAGCAGCTCCAACCCGGCATTTCAACACGCACGAGAAATAGCACAGAACAAGAACCACCGCCGTGGCGTCAAGGGCGTTTGGGACAACATGCGTACTCGCAATGTACCTTCAGACCGCTCTGCTGGACTCCAGCTGCGGCGAGATGTACCGCTTGCATTGGTCATTGATGGGAACTCGCTCAAGTTCGCGCTGGAGGATGATTTGGCGCCGCTACTCCTAGAGCTGGCGGTGCGGTGCCAGTCGGTTTTATGCTGCCGCGTTTCGCCGCTGCAAAAAGCGTTGGTGGTACGGCTGGTCAAAGAGGGACTGGGCACGCTGTGCCTGGCAATTGGTGATGGAGCCAATGATGTCAGCATGATTCAGGAGGCTGATGTGGGTATTGGAATTAGCGGCGAGGAGGGTTTACAGGCAGTGATGGCCAGTGACTATGCAATTGCACAGTTTCGGTTTTTGCAGAAGCTGCTGCTGGTCCATGGCCGATGGTCCTATCTGCGGATCACCTCGATGATACTAAACTTTTTCTACAAAAATGTGGTGTTTACCATCTCGCTTTTTTGGTTCCAGATCTACTGCCAATGGTCAGTGTCTAATGTGTTTGACTATACGCTGATCACACTGTACAACATGCTGTTTACGTCGCTGCCGCCGGGCGCATTGGGCGTACTGGACCAAGATTTGCCTGGCTTTGTGGGCGCGGTAGTGCCACAGCTATACAAGCGTGGTATCTATAAGCTGGAGTACTCGATGGCGCGGTTTTGGACATATATTGCGGATGGCGTATACCAGTCGGCAGTGATTATATTTCTGCTGGTGTATACATACCACTTTAGCTTTGCTGGCGAGCGCAATGGGCTGGACAGTGCAAGCGGTGATGATGTAGGCACAGTGGGCGCGTTCTGTGTGATTCTGGCAACTAACTTGTACATGGCAATGAACAACCGTACCTGGACATGGGTGATGCCTCTGGCATTGCTGATAGGTATTGGGCTGCTTCTGGGTGTGTTTTTCGTTTATGGCGTTATTTACGACACTGAGTTTTCGTCAGGCGCTGGAGTGCGGATTTTTGCGCAGCCAAACTTTTGGTTTATGCTAGCGCTGACTGCAGTTCTGTGCCTGATGCCGCACTTTATTGTCAAGTTTGTACGATCTGCGTGGTTCCCAACCGACACTGATGTGATCCGCGAGATTGTCCATGAGTTCCGCAGCAGACGTCCAGATGGCAAGCAGCCGTGGTCTAAACCCAGCGACGGCATGCTTAATATGGCCACAGCTAGCCCCCACAAGGAAGTTCCTTTTGGCGCGATTCCTGAGCGCAAGCCATCCTTGCTGTCTCGTCATTCCCGGCATCTTCGGCCTCCCGGCTATGGAATGCATCATATGGAAGGTGCCATTCCGCTCAATGACATGTCGCAATCCCCTAGTGCTCGTACTATGGATCCATCGCAACTAAGTCTTGCAGTAGCAGCCAAAGTTGATCCTCTTAATCGGCCAGGTCTGTACCAGGGGATTGCATATCCGGAAAAAGATACAGAATTGGTGGCATATTTGCACAGTCTGGTACATGGCGAAAGCCTGTTTGAGCAAACCACAGGCAATGTTTTGAAACGGCTATCAAAACATCAAAAGCAGCGTGGAATACCTGAAACTGGCCGTGGGGCCAATCGTGAGTTGCAGCGCATGAATTCGCGAGCCAGCGTCCGCTCTTCCATATACTATCTAGATGATGGCTCTCTGCATCCACATACTGGCTATGCACACATTACATAAATCACATGATATGAAACATCGCCTGTGTTCCCAGAGTCGGGAATATGTAGAAGTGGAATCATTAGAGGTCACGATTGGTATTGGGTTACTCTGTCCACTGGCAATTCGCAGGGGGCTCATCTGATGCTACGTCAAGAGCATCATTGGTGGGGCTTGAGCACATAAGCACTCAGGTGCTCTGCCGTCTTCCCACAAGATAGTCACAATATGTATGAAATTCAGACGAGTAACCCGATCATGATTAAGAGCCCGCTAACAAAGTCCATTGACAGCCACACGTTCTTCACAGGTGACGCTGTTACAGCGCAGGAGAGCATGATTAGTAATGATCGGTAGCCCAACCCGTCTGTGTGGCCGCGGATTATTGACATTTAAGAATTTCTCGAGTTTGCTTGTACAGCAGTATGGACACTATGCCGGTATCCTGAGCTCATCGATATACAGGACATTGGGCCTATGCTTGATGGGTATTTATCACAATCCCTTTCCATGAATGGGTGCATGTGCACGAATATTGCATGTGGACCAGTTTCCAAGCACAAGAGTGAGACTCATGCTAAGCTTTCACCGCAGGTCGCGAGTCAGCTTAGTATCCATCCGCTCACAATTTATATAAGCACGCTCCTGTAGCTTACGATGCAATGGCCGTAGAAACCGTAGATGCCGACATTGCAGCAACTGCCTCTAGGATCCCTGTCCCTGGTGCTTTATGCATTGATCCTGGATCTCTTGCTTTTGCTACTGGCTGGGATTCTGCCGCTGCTTTTTTAACAAGCTCATCTCCTTTAGCTCACACTCCTCTCGCCAAATCTGCTGGAACATATACAGGAGCTCATTATTCTAGCACTGGAGCTCCTATTTCTGCCTTTACAAAATATTTTGCCTTTCACACCACTCCTGCTGCTGCTGGTGCCGATCCTATCGATACTGCTGCAAATCCTGGCATTTTTCTTGCTTAAGTAGCTTCTGCTGATGCACATCTTGTTGCTCCTGTAGCTTCTGATCCTCTTCTCAATGCTCCTGCAACTACCGACAATGCGCTGTTCCAAGTGCACACTTGAGTGGAATTTGCTCCTGCCATTCCTCTTGCAGTAGCTGTTGTCTTGCATAGTCTTCATATTGGTGCTTTTGATTCTGTTATTGCTGTTTTTCATCCGACGGAGCAGCCTCGGTATGATGAACATAGAGCTGATTGAGAACTGGTCGTGCAGCAGCCTGAGTTTGAAGAAAATCATTGAAATCGTTGAGATACAGCATAGCGCATCTCACTTCTGAAAGCTGCTGTCCAGCTGCATATATAGCATCGATCTTTAAGTGATTACAGAACTTGCTATACTCACATGCATCCATTTATTTATCCCGCTGACCCAAAGTATACTGAAATACCTTTGGCACATCGCTGGTACTGCTCTCAGCCATCGCATATATGAGATGATAGTGCTCTGGATTTATATAGACAGAAGACCCTTGTATTTGCTGCAACTCCTTTTGTGGCTGATCGCTCACGTAAGGAACTGCTGCATCGTTGTCATCATCGCTATCATCATTCGAAGATTTTACTCTTTTCCTTTGATTGTTACTGAATTTGCTACTCTTGAGAATAGAAGCGGTAACCCCGTTTATTATAATATTATCACAAAACATATGCCCATTACGTTTATGGAAGGGCTTCTTGCTACCCAGATTCACAACACGTTTCCATAAACTGCAAAACCCGCCTTTTGGCTTATTACATAAGCCCAGGATATTCGTCCATATGAATATCTTGTCCAGGTGATATGTACAGGAATCTATCCGGTACGCAGTGGAAAGCGCCAGAATAGACGACAGCCCATCATTTCCAGAATCCTGGCAGGCACATGATATCCATGTAGATGCTTAATAGCTGCTTCAGCGTAGGTATAGGTTATTTTTTTCATACAACTGAAAATTGTCGCCATAAACATCAAATAATGACTGGAGTATCTCCCATACTGCAACTGCTATGAGTTTACCACATCAAATAAGGCCTTAAGTTTCAGTTCCAGATCCAGATCCATCCCACGAAATGACTGCCAGACCTTTCTGTATTGAAAGTATACTTAATGGTTTCGGCCGGTTGGTCTCGCATCCGTGCCCTGATAGCCTGCCACATGCTCATAAGCACTAGTAGCTACATATACTACCTACTGTGGCATATTTTCAAGGTCGCCCTTGATGCCATTTGAATAGGCCATCATCATTTTGCAGCCATAAAACCTGCAAGCGTTCATGTACCCTTGATATGTAAAATACCAGCAAAATTCGCTATACGCAGATAATCGTATATATAGTTCTGTACAAAATGTCGAACTTTAGTACACATGTCCTTAACTCGGCTAATTATTGCATCAGTGAACTACAGTAGGCACTCGAAAGAATTTGGTTCTAACATCATTGGCCATGGCAAAGGGCTCGGTATGCTGGCAGGGGCTGTGTAGCTCGTTTACAAGAATAAAGCGAATAAGCTGGTAAACACGAGCTACCAAGCTGTGGAATGATGCTACAGACTCTTATAATCTGTCAAGGTGCTCGCTACATCAACGGATAGTACGCAATGCCACCTTAACAACATGGGCATCTGAGGACATTGGATGAAAATAACGTGATAAAACTATATTTTTCACCAAAAACTTTTCAGAGGGCTTATAGCTGAATATTTTCATGGCGGTGGTGCCCTGTACCACATAACGCATTACCCGAATAATTAGCCGATCATTTCATCATACTGTTAGGAGCTTTTTACATTGCCCCATTCATCGGCCAAATGCTACCACGTTCACTGCCAGCAACTGACAGTTGTTGCGCTACCGGTTCTTTCCCTCAGTTTGCACTGTTCAGATTATAAAGGAAATCATAGGTTTTCTTTCCTTTTTTTCTTGAAGCCGCATGGCTCAACAATAGAATCACAATGAGCTATTGATTAGATCGTTATATGGCACTGGCAATTACTATTGCTAATAGTTCTTTTCTGGTAGGTATAAAGTGCGGAGTAGCTTCAGAACTGATATTGGTATTCCAGTGGATGTATTCAATGCTGGTGTTAATACAGTAGCTATAAAATTTATTACCAAGTTCACAATCTTCTTAATCAAGCTGGAACCACAGAATCAATTGCTACAATATTTTAATTATTCACTATATTTTTAACTATAACTATATCATTAACTCATTTTTATCAGTTTCGTTTTATTCCCTAGTTTTTATCATTAAAAATACTAGCTTTGTTTATCTGAAGTTGGCTAAGTTGATAAAGTAGAGTTCTTTTCACTAAAACAAGTGGCTTAGGTGCTAGAACCTTAAATTTGATAATCCAGAATGGATTGCTGCTGCTGCGAAGAGTACTGTACCTGGGACCGCAGGTACTGCACCCGGCACGGGCACTCTCTCACAGCAGTGTGCAATGTTTTCATCACTGACAGTAGCCCCTGAATGCTCAGAAAAGGAGGGAGTCACAAATACAGACCGCTGGAGATTAATTGATCAACCCTATTGGGTACATTACATCATAGATTTATTTTTAGTATGATCTATATGAAAACCATCATATTTTCCAGCAAATTTAAGCAGAGAAGTTTCGATATCGAGTATATGCTTGGAAAATCTGAATTATAATGCTAAGGGGCTTTAGCATTTGTATATGGGCATTGAGGGTATTTGTTGAATTGGTTAGCGATGTATTCGTACTAGCAGTAACAGACGTGTAGTGAGATAGCTGAAGGCTTACCAAAGGAGTGGATTGCCACCACTGGCATGGCAATTATTATTGAAACCTGTGCAGAAGCAAAATTTCCTGGTTGAAAAATCAAGGCACCGTCTGCGTGCATTTAGTAATTATGATCGGCAATTGTAAATGCCCTACAAAGAAAAGCTTTTTCTCTCTCTTTTCTTCCCCACATTATAGAAATCAAGGGAAGCGGATCCTTTCCTTTTTCCGGAAAACTAAATTTGGACTGCGCATGCTCATTTGCTTTATGTGTTATAAAGGAAATGAATTCCTTCTCTATCGAAAACCCCAAGAAAGCATCCCTTTTCTTTCCAGCTATTTCTGTCCTTTTTCTTCTTTCCGGCACGTCTCCCGCTTAATTTTTCCTTTATTTCCTTAAATAATCGATAAATCCCAGAACGCACAATGCAGCTTAATATTTTAGGATTCCTTACCCTGGGGCTTACTGTTTCAGCTCTCCCAGGAACCAAAGTTGTTCCTCGGGAAAACTCTGAGGAAGCAGCACGTATTATTGGCGGGTCAGTTGTCAGCAGCGGCGACTTCAAGTCGACGGCATATCTAGAGATGTACGATGGCGGCCGGATGCGCAACCGGTGCACAGGAAGTCTGATTGCGCCCAACGTGGTGCTGACTGCGGGCCACTGTACCTACAAGGACGAGTTTACCCAGTACATGGCCGGCCACTTCCAAGTGGGCATCACGCACAATATCCCCACCAGCCCATCGGTGTTGTTTGAGGGGCATTCGGTGGCCAAGGTCATCAGACATCCCAAGTTCTCCATGATGGACCTGGTTGACGACATTGCCCTACTTATTTTGGCTGACAGTGTGCCCTCATCTGAGGGAACTCCCATCAAGATCTACTCGGGCAAGTACTCCACCAGCACGCCCATCCGTGCTGCTGGCTTTGGCCTTACCGACCCCAACGACCCCACATCCGTCTCGTCGCAGCTGATGGAGGTCGACTTGACTATTGGCAGCCATAGCATCTGCTCCCGGAACTCTGACACGTATGACTCCAAAACGCAGATCTGTACCGATGGCACTGCTGGCAAAGACACTTGCCAAGGTGACAGTGGAGGCCCCTTGGTTACCCCCGTCGATAATGGTAGCCAGAAGACTGCTCTGCTTGGTCTTACTAGTTATGGTACAGTCAGCGCGACCAATCCCGATGGCCTATGTGCTGTCAAGGGCTCATCAGGCTTCTACACCTACATTGCTCCCTATCTGGACTGGATTGCTTCGGAAGCTAATTTGAACGTCAAGGATATTCAGATTACCAACACCACTTCATCGGCTAATGATGATGATGATGAAGAGGAGGATTCTACCACTACTAGCAGCCGGAGCAGTGGCAGCGATGATGACTTCACTGACTTCACTTTTCTATCCAACACCGATACTGATGGTGTAGATATCGGTGATTTGGCTTCATCTTTTAACAGCGCCATGAGCGACATCTTTAATGAACACGGTCCCACTATATCAGGTGCCAGCCGTGCACAGCTGGCTGTGGCTGCTGTTGGTGTAGCTGCTATGCTTTTCTAGTGTAAAAATGGTTTTGTACGTAAATAGTATAATTTTTCCAACTAGATAAAGTTCTACATTATTTTTTTAATCTCGTTTTTTATTCCAAATAGTTGCTTTTTCTGCTGAGCCGGGTGTATGCAGAATGACAACAATAGATATATCCCCGATATGCATTTATAGGACATTTCCAAGTGGCAACTTCATGAGTGAGTCCATGGTGCTATGCAACTGTTTTACTTGGGGTTTTCTATGTAAGCAAATATGTCTTTATTGGATAAAGGGAAGTTGTTATTGTCTGTATTTTGATGCTGTTGTCTACATTGAGCTCCCTGCATTCCAGCAGTGAGTTTATTGCCTAGTTATCCACTACTGACATGGAAACGAAATATTACAAGAGATATTCTAAACCACCCTTGCTGTCTTTGCCACAACTAGCATATTCGTATGAACCTCTGTTTTTCTCAGCTTTTCTTTGCCTTGCATATATTCTATTATAACAACTACAGAGCTGAAGGTACTATTTTATGAACAACCTAACAGAAATGTAATTTCTTTTTAGTCATTTTAATACATACATTGTTCTAAGGTCTGTCGTCGCTTGAAGTTCTATAAAAAGGGAGGAAGTAACATTTCCTTATTTAAAGAAAAATCCACTGTTCGCTTTCCTTCT
>JANBUW010000153.1:0-13005 GCA_027579605.1 Coemansia brasiliensis | reverse complement strand
GTTGAGGTTATCAAGCGCATTAGCAACCGGATTATCAATGAAGTCCAGGGAGTAAATCGAGTGTTGTATGATGTTAGTTCTAAACCGCCTAGCACCATTGAGTTTGAGTAAATACGTTTTTTTCTTATTAGATATATAAAGGTAAATGTGTAGCAAAAAGTGATACCTCCCAGCGGCACCATGCCAACTATTCGACAGAGCCCAACATAAACATGAGAGGTGCAATTACTCTTTGCGCACAATCTAACTGGTAGAATATAAAGATTCAAACAGCTAGCGAAGGCGCATATGGATTACGATCCAAAGCTTTCTCCAGCACCAACAACTTTGGATTGCTAAAACCCGCGATATTATGGCTTATCCATAATAGCGGATTCTCAACATGTTCGGTTTTGATTGGACTAGTGAAAAACTTTGAGCTTGATGGATCCTTACAAGACTGTAGCTGCTGGCCTGCAAAGGCAGCTTGACGAACTACGAAACATACTTTCTCAAAATTCCGGTGCACAGCAAGCCAAGCAAGCTAACGATATAAAGCTTCAGAATGAAATCGAAATGCAGCGTGTGCGCATCGTGCACTTGCTTCGGGCTCTTGATGACAAAGACCGCATTATTGAGCAGCTAAAGAGCCAACAGCAGTAACGTTTTATTATTCAATCCAATACAAAAGCTAGTTTTCTGGTTCAGGCTCTTCAGACAAAATCTTTTCCTTGACAAGCAGCTCATGGAGCTCACCAGACTGGTGCATCTGAACCATCACGTCGCAGCCGCCGACAAACTCGCCCTTGATATACACCTGAGGAATAGTTGGCCAGTCTGTATATTCTTTAATGCCTTCGCGGATCTCCGGGTCTTGTAGGCAGTCGACACCCACAATCTGGTCAACGCCATGCATCTGCAAGATTTGGATGACTGCTCTGCTGAATCCACACATTGGCTCATCAGGAGTACCCTTCATAAACACAACCATATCGTTATCTTTCACAGCATCATCGATTATCGATTTGGCACGATCAGTGATCAGGCGTTTTGCTATCAGCTGGTGAGCAGAGATAGCCGGAAGCCGCTGCAGTAGCTGCGAGCGTTGTGTTCCGGTACGAAAGATGGTCTACAGTAAGCAAAGCAAGGTTACCGGTACCTTTCAGAAGATAAGTACTATTGCGTAGCGCATACATAGAAATTGGCTTTGCCTTTGACAGCAATTACAGAACATACACTTTTCAACAATGAGCGAAACATAGTTAAAAACAGAAAAAAAGAAAGACAAAGAGGGTATGTAAGGCTCAGCCTGAACTGGCATCATTGGGGTCAGAATGGAGCCAGTAGTCAAACTGCTTATTTTCGAGCTCGTGGAACGAACGGAACAAAAAATTAACCATACGCGCATAGAGAGCTGGACGCACGCCGTGGGTATAGATGCTGTGGTCAGAGTCGGTGTATACAGCCATTTCAAAGCCAGGGACATTTTTTGATTCAAGTAAATCAACCAGGGCCAAAGTGTTTTGCAAATGAACATTGTCATCGCCAGTACCATGCTGAACCAGGAACCGGGAGGTGCCAAAGCCAGTGGTATTGGTAATTGTGCTGGCATCGTAGCCAGCCTCATTGGCTTCGGGGGTTTTCATATAACGTTCGGTGTAAACTGAATCATAAAAGCGCCAGCTCGTGACCGGGGCCACCGACATGCCCACACGAAAGACATCTGAATGGCGTTCAATGGCTCGCGCAGTAGTGTAGCCGCCATAAGACCAACCCCAAATAGCGATACGGTGCGGGTTGACATAAGGCTGGGCTTGCAAAAAACGTGCGGCAGCAGCTTGATCTGCTGGCTCTAATATGCCTAGCTGCTTACAGACCGTGCTGCGGAAGCGACGGCCACGGTAGCCTGTGCCACGACCATCGACACGAACAACAATCCACGGCATATCAGGGACATCACGTTGCGACACCAGTGCAGACATCCAATCCAAGGAAAAAGCTTGCGAAACCTGCTGCGAGTTTGGACCACCATAAACATGAAACAGCACGCCGTATTTGGCCTTGGCGTTGCGGTCAAAGTCTGGCGGATATGTGATCATAGCGTTCATTGCATCGCCAGCATCGTTGGCAATTTCAGTAAACTCAACAGTTGGCAGACTGAACGCGTCCAGCATGTTTTTGGCCACGGAGTTATCGTTGACAACCACTTCAAACTCTGGGTTAGACAAACTATATACCGCCTGCCATGGCAGCCGAGGACCCTTGTAGTTCAGCAAATAGAAGCCGCCTTCTGCAGAGATGCTGGCTTCATATGTAGAGTTGCGGGCTGAGTCAGTGCCTAAACGTGCGCGAATGGTGGGTCCAGCAGCAGGTGGTGGGGAAAGCGGATGCAAGCCTTCGGCATCAAGTGCAACCTGGTACAGATTAAAGCTGATGCTTGACTCGCGAGTGCTGAGGAAGCTGACACGAGCGGAACGAGGGCTAAATGATACGCTGTCGCTGACAACGTCAAAGTCACCAGAGGTTAGCCAGCGCGTGGGCTCAGAGGCTTCAGGTGGCGAAAAGAGGGCCAAGTGCGTGTGTTCGCCATGCTCAACGAGATCAATGTAGGCATCGGCGGTCAGGCTGGGCACTGACGCTTGCGGCACATACAGCGGAGATGAATTGATTTCAATCCACGCGCCATCGTCTGAGGCATGCTCGCGTACCTTATGAGCAGTCAGATTTTTGGAATCAGCATTGACCACATAAACTTTGAAGCGGTCTTGCACGCGATTCATCATATAAACAAGCAAGCGATCGCTGTGGTCAGTCAGCCATACCACATTGGTTATCAGTGTGTCTTCCGGCGCAAATGGAGCATCAAAAGAAACCAGCTGTGGATGGAACGCAGTGTCAGGGTTGTCGCTGGCACGCGCTGCTGACGCACTAAAATCAGGTCGATAAATGTACAGAGAAACCAGCGGGTTGGGCGCTCCGGCTTTTGGATAATGCAGAGAGATAGTGTCAGGGTAAACCACACTATGGTTTTCAGGGTGGAACAGCTCATACTGAAATACTGGAACCGGCGCATCATCCAATCGCATGAAGGCCACCGCGCTGCCATCGGGAGACCATAGGCTAGATGCTGCTGACCCTAGAACCTCTTCTTCATATACCCAATCGGCTACGCCATTGAACACACTTTCGCTGCCATCGTCAGTGACTTGAATTTCATGCTGGGTATCAGTTACAAACAGATTGTTGTCTCGAACAAACTGCAATCGATGGCCAACTGGTGCCCAGTCCACACGCTGTACGCGGTCGTTGTCTGTCTGTGAAAGCGGAGCAAGCGTACGCTCACGGATATTGTATATCATATATGTGCCACGTTCCGAATGCCTCCACACACGCTGTGATTGGATTTTGAACAGCATAAACTCCCAGTCTGCAGATAGTGACCACGCCAACGGCGTAAACTCTACTCCCAATGTCCGGGCTGCCGCGTCCAAGTCGCCATACGTGGCCAAACGATGCTCCCATGTCTTGTTGTCGACCTTGTGCACAACAAACATATCATCAACCGCCTCTCGAAACAGCCCATCAATGTCTTCGTTAGGATGCTTGATCCAATCCAGCGATTTTGATTGTATCTGCCCATTTACCATACCAACGTTGTCATATGTCAGCAGCTTCTTGCGTGACCTTCCTGCTGGCTCGTTGCTGCTCGGTAGAGGCTCTGTTGCAGCCGGACTGCCAGCCGCGGGCTCAGTGGTGTTGCCTCCTGCAGTTGCAGAAGTCCATATTAGCGACGCAGCAATGTACACACCCAAGCACGCAACTGCTGCTAGGCAAACATGAACTAAATTAAACCGCCGGCGCTTCCATGCTGGAGCTTTGACATTGCGAGGGTCGTACGATGCAAATTCTTCATAAAACCGTGCATCTTCGCTAATGGTGCTTCGCTCGGCTATTTCCAGCTCAGTATACTCAGGCCCATGTTGCCTTGCTGCCAATATTTCATCGTCCTGTCCGTCAAGTTGCCGGTAGTCGCTGCGGTCTACCATGTCAAATAATTATATATTTTTCTAAAATAGAGAATAAAAAAAAATTAGATACCCAGTGTTTTCATTTTCCAAATAAGGTGCACCTTCTTGCGTACTTCTGCTTTAAATCTCCGTGCGTGCCCTTCTTGTCTGAGTCGCTGACGCTTGTACTTGGGCTTCTCATACCGTTTGCGTCGAAAGAGCTCCTCACGAACTTTATTGTTGGCTATGATTCGGTTTAGCCGCGCATATGCCCGTCCCACATGGCCTGAAAGCACTGCTACTGATCTTCCCACCATCCGTGGTCCACCATCAACTAAATGGCTGGTTAATGAGCGTGCAAAATCTTCTGTTTGTGGTTGGATAGATCCTGCTGGTGCAGCAGGCCCCGTGCCATGCTTGCTGCCTGTACTCAATAGCCTCTGGCACGCTGCAACTACCGGTCCCGCAGTGACAGAAGTGCGCCTCATGAACGGCCGAATTATGTTTAGGTTGAACATTGTTGGAAAAGCAAAAAAAAAAATTGATAAAGCTTTATAACGCTCCCGCATGATCATCTATGGCCTGATCAAAATCTTGATTAATCAATGCGATACTTAATCATTCCCAATTAGTCCTCTGATGTAATTGAGCAACATGGGACGAATCTGCGTGACTGCTTCTAGCTCAACTTTTTTGCCACAGTACACCATCTTGGCCATTATGCGTCGATATGCTGGTATATTCTTCCAGTGCTTGATCAATGAAAAGGACAACTTTCTATCGCGCTGCGTATATTCGGTCATTTTGCTTACATCAAGACCCCATCTACCAATGCGAGCTAGATTACAGTGCAAGCCTGCCCAATTTATGTTCGCTGGACACTAGAATAATTTGAGTATATTAATAGAGTTTTATCTTTATAGTTTAAGTAATGTTACTACTTACGTATGGCCTTTTGCTTGAATAATATTCAGCATAAGTTTTGTAGATACACGCTCCATCAGGATCGTAATCAACAATGGTATGTACTGGTATGTCTTGATTTATCTGCATAAGGAATTTACAGGTATTTTTGTCCTACCAATGAGTTTAGTGTGCATTAAGTTAATAAAGGTCATGATCTAACTTACTGGATATCCTTTTCCAGTGATTAACATTGCCCACGGAAAGTATTGGTCAAACCCACATTCCAACAGCGCCTGAAACGCTGTCTATAATACGCTAATGAAAAATATTTTTAATACTTTTATATTATCCATTATCTGTTTAAATACTTGCCTGCTTCTCCACCAAAATTATAGCTTTAATTTCATGTCGACAGATAACTTGTTGCTACTTGATGATAGCTTAAGTTTATGTGTATATATATTTAATATTTGATATACTTACCACAAGGCTGACAGGAGGAATGTATTGACCCTACAGCTGCTTTGTCTTAATAAAATATTTTTAAAAGGAGTGCAATCGGCATACATACATTTTTCCACAAACAACTGCTTACAGTGCCATTGCTTAACTCAATATCAATGCTACCAAAAATCATCCCTTTTGGAGAAGGGAGAATGTTTAGCTGTGAAGAATGTATTCCTAAGAACTCTGCCATTTGTTGACAGATTTTACTGACATTAGACACATTTTGAAGTATGTTCTTGTATCGATAAAAAATATCGCGCTGATATGCAATCTGCCCTGATTGCACAAGATGGTAGGCCGCTTCAGCTATACAACAAAACTCCACTAATAGATAAGAATTAGCGGCACAGAATTGATTGCCTCCTTCGTAAAATTAGAATTGTAACTTACAGCCCTTTTGATGAGCATAGGCATCGCCCTTGGTTTGCACAGAAATCCCACTAAATTAAGCAGTTAGCAATTTTGTTTATATTTCTAAAACAATTACTTACCATGATATTTGCTCAAAAAAAGAAGACGGCGTCAAACTTCCGCATTTTATTTTTTGCAAAATATCAAATAATCTCTTGATAACACACTTTTCACTATTTAAAGTCTATTTAGTAGATATGTAAACCTCGAGACATCAATATGCATACCTGTATGTTTGAAACTGGTCATTTTCAAAATGTATAGCACGATCCTGCGTTTCAAAAGAGAAGTAGCTCTTACTAGATATTCCGACCGATGACTCTGATTCAAGTGAAAAATAACTTTCTGAACTACTATACCTGCTACTATTGCAGGATAAGTTGGAAAAGTCGCTTAGTTCGGATTGCGTAGTATTGCTGCTGGATTGAAACTCTATATATTCCATAGTAAATATTTATACAAGAGAGAAAATCTGTGGCAAATCTTGATTATTATATGCAGCCATTTTTAACTAGCATATACTGATTAATTTTTAGCTTGTGGAGCATCAGCATAGCATGAAGTTGCACTTCCAGTAGCTGTAAATCCTATAGTTTATTGTGATTTTCTTATTTTTATAGCAAAACGAAAAAATGAAAAAATGAAAAAATGAAAAAAATGAAAAAAATGAAAGAAAAAAAACATATTCGAGACATATCAAGACATATTGTTTGGTTGTTTATAGTGACGCTTCAGCTGGTTTTCCTTGAATTAACGACAAGAAGCAAGTGTTTTTTTAGAACAACTTTAGCCTCTTCTAAAACCATGTGGACTCCTCTTTACTTGAGGAGGAATATACGACAGTATGAACTCACCGACCCGTACTGAGGGGAATTTAGGAATATCAGTCAGAGAATCTTGACTGTGGAGGCATCGGAGTAATTTTCTTGGAAGCCAGTGTTCTCTGGCACCAGCATATTAACATAAAGGCTTGAGCCCTCTAGTGCTAAAGACCCATTGTCATATATCGAGAGATATCCATTCATACCAGGACAGAAGTTGTGGTTGATAGATGCATTGGAATTTACATGATGATTCAAATCCTCTGGTAGCGAAAAGTCGCCAATCCATGCAAAAAAAGGCTCCTTATGATTATTCAGAACGACTTGGTAGAACCTTCAGGCAATAGAAACTCGTTAACATATTCAGAAGAGAACTCTCCAATGTCATGCATAATAGCTTGACTAGCACTGAATTCAATGGCAGTCAAATAGAACCGGCTAGTAGAAACAGTGAGTGTCTTGAAAGGTTCCTGGCTAATGTTGAAATAACCCTCCTTTTGTACTTGCACCACTATGTTTAATGCAGGACAGGGAAACTTATTGGCTGTAACTCTAGATTTTGTTTTGTTAACACCAGGCAGCCCTGTGTTTCCAAGCTTGCTGAAAACCTTGAGCAATCGTTTGGCGCAGCCTTTTATCTTGGCAGCCAGCTTATACATAAAACAACATTGTGTAGTGTGAAAGCAGCTATGGCTTTGCACATTTCTACCTATAAAAGTGTTAGGAATAAATCTTGAGATGGTGAAAAAAAAAAAAGACTTTGCAGGATAGACGCTAGGTGTCACCATCTATATACTCACCAAGCAAGAGGAACCTGACATGCAGAGGTCCAAGTTTTATTTCTATAAACCGGGAAAACAAGACTAGGTAGATTGCAGGCATGGCCTCAAATTGGACGGCTTACTGTATTTTGTGCTAATTGGCAGGGTTTGGTGATAAAAGTCTAAAGCCATGCCCCCCAACTTCATAAAAAGCAAATCGAGTTTTGCCAGGTATCCAGTACAGGTAAGCTGGACGGTAGCGTGCCTAGCACGCACAGAAAAATACACTGGGGGATCTAGAGAGGCACTGAGCGCTGCTACTGCTTATGCTTATGTGCACAGAGGCGGCAACTGGCTCGAACGTGTCAAAAAGACCCGTCTGACGTATCCGCCAGTTACTAAGCCAAGCACAGGCTCCTAAAAGACCCAGAAATTAGCACTGAACTTGCTATTTAGATATGCTATGCAGGAAAGCAAGCGTATAGAGTAGCATAATCTTTTTCTTCTCTGCTAACAGCTTTAAGGCTGTTTTATTAAATATTTGATACTTTACACCACTAATGGAGTGCTTTTCCCTTTAGATCAGCTCCTGAACCAGTGTCGTTTTTACGCTGACCTATTCCAACACAAAAAAGCATCTGTGCGCTTAGCTTAATACTAATGCCTAGGAATTTATAGATACCTATTTAATGTTACGATGCTCGAGCAATGCTGAGCCGAAGTATTTCATTGCAAAGAATGCAGCTAAACAATAAATATATGCAAAAAAAACGAATTTTTTGCACCGCAAATTGTAGTATTAATATGTTGTCATTCTGGATTTTCAAGAATCTTTTTATGTTGAAACTGCAACTAACAACAGAGGATCAAACGTACAGTTAAGTAACATAACTATTCATTTACACTGACTGGAATATATAGTATTTGGTTCAGTTTCTTGCTGATAATGACTCGCTTGCGGCTCGGCAAAAAACATGATCAATCAGCCAGAATTAATCTTAAACTTTGATGAACTCAAACCTTTTTATTTCCACACCTTTTGCTTATTAAGTATAACGCCAAAAAGCGTTAATTTAAAACAATGTTGCGCTATAGCCCAATGCGATGGCGAAACAGCTTAAATGCGCTTATATATTGCAAAGACAGCAACGCCACAAAAGGATTCAAGTTAGGGGTTACTTGTGGAGTCGGCTCTAAATATCAGCAGTATTCTTGTTCATCGTTGCCCGCACGAGGCAGCTCAGCCGCTAAATCCTCAGAGCTTATGTATCAATCTGCACCTAGTGAAGCAAATTACGATGTCATTGTTATTGGCGGCGGCCATGCTGGATGCGAAGCTTGCGCAGCGGCAGCTCGCGCTGGAGCTAAAACTGTCCTGGTTACGCAGAATATTGACACAATTGGAGAGATGTCCTGTAACCCTTCTTTTGGTGGTATAGGAAAAGGAATTTTGGTGCGCGAAGTTGATGCATTAGACGGTCTTTGTGGCAAGATGGCAGATCTTGGCGGCGTGCAGTTCCGAATCCTTAATCGATCCAAGGGCCCAGCAGTGCATGGTCCACGGGCACAAGTGGATCGGGTGATATACAAGCGTAATATGATTGGGACTCTTCAATCGTATGCTGGTCTAGATATAAAAGCGGGAAGCGTAGCGGATATTTTACTTGAAAGGCCAGTTGAGCTGGATACTAAATCACTTAAAACACTGGCAGATCAAGATAGCTTGTCAGCAACATCGTCAGCAACAGTTTTGGGAGTACGACTAGAATCTGGTGAAGTCATTCATGGTAAAAAAGTGGTAATAACGACTGGCACATTTCTTGGTGGCGAAATTCATATAGGTTTAAAGACATTTTCCTCAGGTCGCAAAGGCGAAGCAGCATCAACCGGTTTGTCCAAATCTCTTAAAGACGCTGGCTTCCGACTTGGCCGAATGAAGACAGGTACGCCGCCAAGACTTGATGGGTCAACTATTGATTTTACACGTATGCCCAAGCAGCTAGGAGATATGCCAGTCACTCCATTCTCATTCATCCACGATTCTGTTCCAAATGCCAACAAACAGGTTGCATGTTACCAGACACGCACCACATCTGCAGTGCATGAACTTATTCGGGCCAACTTTGACCAATCTGTTCATATTCGCGAAACAGTTCGCGGTCCACGATACTGCCCATCTCTGGAATCGAAAATTAAGCGATTTTCGGATAAAGATGCACATGTGGTCTGGCTTGAACCAGAAGGGTTGCCAGAACATACAAACACAGTGTATCCTAATGGAATATCCAATACAATGCCCGAAGATATCCAACAGCAGTTTCTGCGTATGATTCCAGGACTAGAAAATGTAATTATGACTCAGCCTGGGTATGGAGTAGAGTATGATCATATTGATCCACGCGAGCTTAAACGCACTCTAGAGACCAAGCGTGTTACAGGGTTGTATATGGCTGGCCAGATTAACGGAACTACAGGATACGAAGAAGCAGCAGCACAAGGAATATTAGCAGGGGCAAACGCAGGGCTAGCTGCTGTCCACAATAAGCTTCATACGGAAGAGATAGACAGGACTGAGGATGTTCCACAGCTTACTCTGGATCGTAGCGATGGGTATTTGGGTGTGTTAATTGACGATCTAATTATGCGTGGTGTTGAGGAGCCTTATCGGGTGTTTACAGCACGTTCCGAGTACCGGCTTTCATCAAGAGCCGACAATGCTGATTTGAGACTGACTCGTCGAGCAGCCGCTCTTGGTATTGTTCGTGACAACTCTAGGATTTCTCGATTGGATACGGTGGAGACAGATATGGCACACGCACAAATGCTACTAGAACGCATAGTGTACTCGCCGCATGTTTGGGAAGAAAAGCTGGGTGGAAGCAGACAGATTGGGCATAATGGGATTAAAAACTCGGCCTTGGATATGATTCGCAAAGGGTTCTTATCTGAGGATCTGTGGTCGGACGACCGTAACCCAGAAAATGTACCTCCAGAACACCTGCCAAAATCTCGGAAACGAGCGAATGGTCCTGGCATATCAGAAATTGTCCCTGGCTGGGCAGACCTGCCAGTTGACATCCGCCGGCGGGTAGTAACTGAAGCAATGTATCATGGACATTTACGCATTCAATCTTCAGAAGCTAGCATACTCAAGCGTGAAGAAAGCATGCGACTTCCTGCAGATCTGGACTACACCAAAGTTCGGATGCTTTCACGTGAGGAGGTTGACAGGCTCAGCATGGTACGTCCAGATACATTTGGCGCTGCCAAGCGCATAGACGGAATTACGCCTGGTGGCATTTTAGCGCTACTTAAATATGTACGGCGGCAAGTGTAAAATTTATGCATGTCAAGGATCGGCCCACTGAACCGCATATTTTCTTTTCTCTGCTTACGGTTGAATCATAAATTTGTTTAAATTATGGCGTCGTCAGACGAATTTGAAGAAGCCAGCGACTACTATAGTGCTGTCAACAGCAGTGACGACGAAAGACAAGCAAGCCATGACAACTGCAGCGCTACTGTCAGCGAAACGCGAACAGTAACTGAGACTCAGGATGATTCCGAGGAAGAGGTTATTGAAATTAGCTCTATGACCCATGGGGTTGATCCACCATCGACGTCGTTCCCACAAGCGATGCAGGTTATGATGCCTGGGCCTTCGGGGATGCAAAGTGTAGAGATGTCAGTAGTTTCATTGACTCGGTATACATTTGCTGATCCAGTAGTAGCTTCAGAAGGACCAGAGCCCCTGGAGCCATCGTTGCAAACAATGCAGCTAGGCCATGAGAACAGCAGTCGGCCTACAGGCGTAGGACGTGGTGGGCAACCAGTTATGCGTCGGCGTGGGCCAGATGGAGCAGCTTATGGTGAATATGATGATGACGGCCTGATTGCCGAGTTTACTGAAGACCGATGCAATCGGCGGCTGGCACGGATTGGCCGTCAGCTTCTTTTACCTGACTCGTATATAGAAGCATGCTATGATCTGCACGAATTTATGGAAACGCAGGAGAGTGGTTTTCTGGCCATCGAGTCAGTTCAGCGCAATGTGTTTAAATGTCTAAAGATATGTGCACGGCTGTCAAAACTACACGGCTACAGCATTCAGCATATGTGGCAGGTTATTCAGCAGGCGCACAAACATGTGCACGAGTTTACGCCGCCACGAGCCCATACCATTGAACTGTGGAATTTGAAGCTATCTAACCGTATCCGTATGATGGCAGTGTCTCCAGCGGCAGATGGATCAGCTCCACAGCGCTTGCCCTCTGTCCCGCCTCCTGAACTGTTGAATGCCCATTCACGCGACAGACTGCTGCCTCTGCCGGAAATAAATGTTAGCGCACTTAATGACCGTGGCTTTAATCGAACCAAAGGCCTATCTGGCTCATCATACTACCTAGCCAACCCCATCAAACAGCAACAAACCGCACCTCTTGTTTTACCTCCGATTAGCGAGCTGGATGCTGGACCTTCCGAATTTTCCATACCTCGTGGCCTAAATCTGCCAGCGGTTTCCGACGAGTCTAGAAATAACCAATCTGGCATTATAGGCGCCTTGGAGCAGCGTAACGAGTACACTGTAGAAGAGCCAGCCTCAGATATCTTTTCACTTACAGCGGCAACTTCAAATGAGGCAGCACTGGCAGATTCACTGGCATCAACTCGCGAAGCTGAGCTGGCAATCATTGAACATCAGCTACGTGAATTAGAACGCACTCCTGTGCATCGTATGGGTCCAATGATGCGAGCAGCATTGAATTTGTTGGTAGAGATGCGGTTCCGCTTGCAACTAGGGCTGCCACGTAGCGTACAAAATGCAGAAAACCCCCTCACAGCTCCGTTGCGCATTCCTGATGCTCGGGGAAATCCACGCAACAGCGAAAGCAGTGAGGCTTATGGCGATGGAGCAATGAGTGAAGAACGCGTAATTGAATATGTGCTTGATCAAATATCTACTACAAGACGCAATCAAAGACAACAACAGCAGCAACAACTTGTGGCGACCAACAATCATGCCAATGTTGGTGGTGGATTTGGAGCACCACTATATATGATGCCCCATCATGCTGGCATGTTTTATCCTGGAATGTCAAATGGACAAACACAGAATACACCACGAAATGCGTTCCAGTCAGGGCCTAGAAGTGAGCTTCGCCGACGTCGTGACGGCGATAGTAGCGAAATTAGCGATAGTGAGGAAAGCCAGTCGGGTATGCCGATCGAGAATAACCTTGATATTGATAGTGATGCTGCAGATTCTAGCTTATCACATGCCTCTCGTCGGCCTCGTAGTGACAGTACCCAGAGAACACCAGCACCACGTCGCTCTAGACGCCGCATGCAGCAGCGTCGTAGGCGACGCAATTGAAAATGTACCTTACGGGATAAGATACAGTAGCTGTGACACTTGTCATCCACTCATTTTTATATTCTAAAAATAAAGGCTGGATATAAAAACACGTGTAGCTAAAGATATCTAAAAGAAAGATTGTGGCTAATAAGTGCACACGTGAGTTAAAACAGAACCACATTGCATTTCTAAACTCTTGTATTTTCATCTCAGCGGCAATGGGAATTCTGGACGAGTACAACTTTCCGTTTTGTGTG
>JANBUW010000152.1:0-13040 GCA_027579605.1 Coemansia brasiliensis | reverse complement strand
TAATAATACGTATTGGGCTTGGTCTTGATCGCCTTAAATGCCTTGATCCGCGCCTCTGACCAGCCCTTCATGGCACGGCTCAGGTCTATTCCAGCTCCGCTCTTGGCCGCTGCTGCCCGCTGCAGCTGCGCCAGAGCCTCATCCAACGGTAGGCGCCCTACTGTGCGGTACTTGTCGCGGGCGTCGCTGGTCGTGGTCTTCTTTTGCACACGTGTGCGCTTCTTCAGCATCTCTTCGTACTTTGCCCGCTGCACGTCCGTCATCTGTGGCGCTGCTGTCAGCGGCGTGTGTCGCTGTGCAATCGCCTTGCGCAGCTTGGTCAGATATCCTGCTGTCGAAAACTGGTAGATCGCTTCATCTACGTCGTTGCTGCCCTCCTTCAGCGCTTCGCGGATTTCCTCGTCGTCCAGGTACCGATACATCTGCCGGATCCGCTGTGCTTTGTGCGCAAACTCCCGTCGCTCAAACTCAGCAAACTGCTGCTGCTGCAGTGCCACCCGCTGCTTGATGATTTCCATTTCCTCCTCAGTGACATCGTCCTCAAAAATCCGCTCTTTGCGCACGCGCTGGATCGCGTCGCTTTGCTGGATCAGCGACTTTACGTGGTTGCTGGTCTGCTGGTCCAGCTGCACAAACTGCGAGCTGTCCCAGTCGTCGTCGCCTCGTGCCTTGGCCTCCTCCGCTGCTCGCCGCTTTTCTGCCAACTTACTCTGCAGTACGTCACGGATGCTGACGCTATCCATACTACTTGTGCCAGACGGACCTGGTACAGCACATGCTCTTCCTGCAAACGGCCGCCGGGGTGCTGCTGTAGGTCCCGCAAAGAACTGTGACTGCGCACGCGGCTCTGTAATCTTCTTTCCAGACATTTTCACTGTAAAATTAGAAAAATAAATTGTGCCACTATTACAAGTTTGTACGCGTAAAAAAAAAGCAGCCCCTGCGTTTATAGAACGCGCGTTGTTTTATTTCAGGGAGTCAGTTTGAGGGGGACACAATGTTGGCAAATGGTTCGTCCATATCTGATTTGTTGGATGCCTCTGGACTTAGCGCCTTGTTGAGGATGCTTTGAATGGAATTGCTTGGTACAGATGCGGTGATACATCTCCAGACTGTCTGCCGTGCCTGGCTGGCAGCGCGCAAGGCAGAGGTATCCAGTATGGTAGGCATAGCACGATGCACCACGATACTGTGGGCGGGTATACCAGCCTGCGTTTGTGTGTAGCGCTGCTTGTCCTGGACGTGGAGGTTGCGGTAGTATTGCCGCGACTGCATGTCAAGTATGGACCATATCCTGCCCAGCTCACGGTTTACCTGCTCCTTGGTAAAGTCGGGGTGTGCATCGACCACCAGCTTACGCGCGTCTCGGCAGAAAAAGTTGAAATCCGACAGCGGACGCTTGGCTGCTGGTCTGGTCTCGGCAAGCGGCCTGGAGGCCTTGGGGTAATGTGTCTCATAATAAGCGGAGAGCTGCTGTTGGTACTCAGCAACAGGAACATGCGCTGTGATTGGCATGCTGGGGAGGTTGTAGAATTCAGCTTGCAGTTGCATATAGCGGCGAAACTGCTGACCAATGCGACAGGCTGTGGCTGCAAGCTCATCGCTCTCGCGGATCAGCGCGGCAATGAGTGGGCCAGGACAATGCAGCGGCTCCGAGCAGCCGACAGTAGAACCATCGACAGAAGGCGTGGCAGTGGACGGGGCGTGTGTAGCGTAGGGCGTGTACTTTGGAGATGCAGGAGTAAACGGCATGGTAGGGTGCTTCCGATAGGCAGTCAGAGAGAGCTTTATAAGGCAGAGCTAGCCCAGTACTAGCAGCAACTATAAGGCAGAGCCGGCCCAGAATTGGTGGCGGACCTGGTCAATGGCACAGACATTTAATATCGGCAGCTTTGCCAGTGGTGCCTACAGCCACGGCAGCCAGAGCACCACACGGGGAAACTGACTGGCGCCTCCCAGCATGGCGATATGGTTAGGGGAGGGGAGATGCTGTCGTCGAATCACAACCCGCGCAGCCTGTCAAATGGGCATGTTTCGATTTTAAGCACCCTCGATTATCCCTACAAGCAGACAGGGTTTTCCGGCTTGTTTGCCACGCGACATTTGCCTTTCTGTTTCCACACACAGGTATATTCTCTACAATGTCGCAACCGCAAGAAACAGAAAAGGCAGCAGGACTTCCCATTACGCAGCAGGATGCCGAAGAGGTAGGTTTGGTCACACACAGGAGCGCCCAGCAAAACAACCGGTGCTTCTGGGCACGATACTAACCATGCACTGCGCTGTAGCTGACAGACGTGTACACGCGGCTGGCAAAGATATATGCGCGTATAGCCGGAGCCAAGATGAGCATAAAGACAAACCTGTACACGGTCAAGCGCGATCCGAACCGCCCCAAGCGGCCTCCGACGGCGTATCTGCTGTTTTCGCAGGAAAAGCGCCCGCACTTTGTCGCGAAGTACGAGGGCAAGTCGTCGCAGGAGATTGCCAGCGAGATGGGCCGGGCATGGCGCGCAATGAGCGCCAGCGAGCGCGAAGAGTACGAGGTCCAGGCCAAGGCACTCAAGGAGCAGTTCTTCAAGGAGATCGACGACTTCAACCACCAAAAGTCTGCTGCTGCCGCTGCTGCCGCCAGCAAGCCCACAGTCAGCGCTCCCGAGCCCGCTACCAACGGAACTGCCCAGCACAGCGACGAGCCCAAGAAGCCCAAGAAGAAGAAGGTACGCAAGGTCAAGGAGGGCGACGAGACTCCCAAAAAGAAGAAAAAGAGCAAGCCCAGCTCCACACCTGCCGCTCCCGCTGCAGAAACCGCGTAGTTTTCCATTTGCTTAAAAAGCATGATTTTGTCCCACATGTGTAAATGCTGCCATGCCTGCTGCTGCCTTCTTGCTCAGCAACATTCCCGCAGCTGCTTCGTGTTTGCTTTAATGACGTCGCTGGAAGCCCTGCCGCAGGACATTTTCAACCGCATTGCGCTGGCCCTCGATGTGACCGACCTGGCCGCGCTGGCCCTGACCAGCCGCCGCCTCTGCAGCATGGCCCGTGACGATGAGCTGTGGCTGGAGCGTGTTGCCGCCGATTTCGGCGACCGTGCGCTGGTGGTAAGCCTGCTCGCTGAGGCCGGCGTGGACATTGCCGAGCTTGCTGACTGTAGCCCCGATCTTGTGCCCTGGCGTCCGGCGCTGGTCCCGAACTGCCGTGGCAAGGCGGGTATGCAGTGCTACCGCGATCGCCTAGCTCGGGCGTTTCCGGCGTCGGACGACGAGCGGCTGGCGCGCGCCAAGCATGGAGAGTCCGAGATCGACCAAGTCAAGCAGCTGCTGCGCGATGGGCCGCCAGCCGACGACGTGCTCTGCGAGGCCGCCTTCCGCCTGTTAAGGGTCCAGGAGTGGTTTCCGACCTCGGCCGAGTGCTACTATCTATGGGCCCTGATCTGTTTTATGCGCAATGCGCTCTTTCCGGCGCTACAGCTGCTGGATATTGGCCAGGCCGTCAACAGCGACTTTGGTCCCCTCCATGAACTCCGCGCAGAAGTGCAGGCAACTGTTGACGGCGTGTTTGGCTCTGGTAACGAGACCCCGCTGCTAAACCCCACCTGCTCTGAGCCCAGTTCGCAGCTGACTGCCGCCTTGGCTGCAATTTTCCGGCGCTTTGACTGTGATCGCGATGGGGTACTTAGTGCCAAGGAGCTGGGCGCCCTGATTCGCGTCACCAACGGCCAGCCCGTTCCGCCTGCCGCCATCTCTCAGATCATCCATACCTTTGGTGGCCCTATCCAGACACACAATAGCCGTAAGGTTGCTGGCTGGGATCTCCGATCGCTATGCAGTTTCTATGTTGCCCAGTCTCTGCAAGACCCCCAGGAAACACGCCAGGACCTGGAAAAATTTGGCTTTGATCCACAATCTCTTAAAAAGCGCTAAAAAAAACTCCTACTTTCCAACCAGCTTTTGAATCAGCCGATCGCGTTCGCTCAACGCATCCACATCCTCGCTGTACACTATCGTGGTCTTGTGTGCTGCCAGCGGGCTGGTGTGCACGCCGGAAATGACGCCTGCATTGTGCGGCGGCGGTGTTCCTGCTGTTTGTATCTTCTCTCTGGCAGAACCCCCTGTATCCAATGCCGCTGCAACTGCTGCTGTGTTTGGCATGCTGTCTATAGCCTGTTCTGATGGTGCTTCTTGCGAATAAATGTGTGCTTGATGTCCTAGCTGTGATCCTGATCCAATATTTAGCCACCACTTGCCCAATGGTTTGTCGGCGGACTGCCGAGACCACGTTGTCTGCTCAGTCATTCCCTTGCTCAAGGAGGATGCTGAGCTGTTGGAATGCCTGGGCTTTTTTAATGTTTCTGAAGGCTCAGATTGCAATACATCAAAGTCAGACTCATCGTCAACATCACCATCAACTTCTATTGTATGAATGGTGCTGGCAGGACCATGCTGCGCCTGGCGGTAACGCCGGTGAGTGCGAGCTGCCTTTTTTCCAAGCATGCTCCCAATGGCATTGGTATCAGCTATCGATGGCTTGGGCTCTTCTGATTTTGGGCTTGAATCCTGCTCCGGCTCTAGTTCTGATGACCACGCAACACAAGGCATTGTCCCGCTATTTGAGCTGGGAGCAGTCCTTGGCTCCTGCAAAGGGGCTGCAGATGCAGCAGGTATTAGTCTCAAGTGCCTTTCAGGGTGAAAGGTGCAAGGAAACTGGGCTTCAGGTACCCGTCTACCTGTATCGCGACAGGCATACAGCCACCACGGCGATACTATCACAATGCCGGCTTTGGCAGCAATACGGCAGTCACGTACAGTTTCGCGCTCACGAGAAGTCTGGTGAATAAGGTGGGTGGCTTGCTGAGGGTCCAAGCGCGCCAAAGCCCGACAGCCCAGCTGCAACGCCAGTTCTACAAGCTCAACCCGTCTATGCTGAACCCGTGTAGACAGTGCAATAACTGTGCCCTTAAGCACATGCGATAGCGCACTAGAGCTAGCTACACATTTATGGCCGGCTGCCAATGCGTGCGAGGGCGACAGCTGCGTGGTATCGTTACTCTCTTCTGTCCACCTCATCCGCGCATTGTTGCTTATGGCCTGGTCAAGATGACGCTCAAGCGATACGTCAATAGGAGTGCGTCCAGGCGTATCTGCATGTGGCGATGGAATTTTCCAAGATGCTGGTGTATTCAGCGCAAGGCTACTTGGAGAGGCCGCTGTTATGCCAACGTTGCTGCGAACTGCTGATACAGGCGTATTGATTGTAGAAACCGTATCAAGTGCTTTGGCCATGCTGGAGGCAGCCAAGCGGTACAGCCATTCTGATTCTACAACTGCCGTCCCCCACTTGATGGCACGCTCGTATTTGGGTCCACTGAACGGTGGATGGCAGATCAAATGCGATGCCTTGCGAGAGAACTTTTCGCTAAACGCAATGCCAAGTACATGCGCCAGCTTGCCAATATGCTCACGCTCCATGCCTTCATACCCGCTAATACTCAAAGAAAGCCCTTCCACGTCGACTGCCTGTGCAGTTCCGAGGCATAGCGGTCGAAACAGCACATGCTGGCACTTACTCAGCCCTACACATAATTGTGTCTGTGCCTCGATTTCAGCAAAATCGGGATAGCGATAGCCCTCATACAAGCACTGCTCAAGCCAGCATTCTGTAACTACATGTATGTTCGGGCTACGCGCAGCTATATTAGTACATAGTGTAGCTGCCTCATGGCCACTAAGCTGGATCACCACATACGCGTCCGTGCTGTTCCGTGTTTTTGCTTGTTGTTCAAACCGTAACAGCATTCTCTGCAATTGAGAAGGCACGTTACCAGATGTTTGTTTGTCACTGTAGCTTTCTAGATCTACATATTCCCCACCATTGTCACAGACCGCTTGCTGTAGCACCAGCTGCGCATCTCCTGAAAATCCAACTGATGTAAATAAGCAATCCTCAAAAAGTCGTTCATCTCCTGCATCACCGTTTCTAGATGTTTCCTGTGTGTGCGCCGTCAGAGCCAGCTGTGGTGGTGACGACGATGATAATAAAAGCGGCATAGCCTGAGCATTAGATGCAGTTTCATGCGGAGAGTTTTGCTGCTTGCAATAACGCTTTGATCCTGAGTTGTCATGAGAAAAATCCTTACTGCTGCCCCGTTTTCGTCCGCGGTTGTTATTTACAAATGGATCAGGCTCATCATCGCTAATGCTACAGCCCTGCATCGACATACCTATTAGCGAAGACTGTTGACGCGGACAACCTTCTGCTGAACGAGAACGTAATGGATTCTGTGGTAGAGGTGGCGGCAGCTCTGCGTCAGAAGCGCTTGTGACCAGCAATCTACGTGGACGCAGTCGAGATCGTGTTAAATGGCTTGCTGCTGACTCTGGCTCACTGTTGTGACAGTATTTGCCCTTGTCCGACGTTAGTGAGTTTGTCGACGATTGCTTATTTGCTTTCGGTTGGATATTTGGATTTTCTGCTAAATTGCTGTTTGGAGCTTGCAAGATCGCAGAGCTACTGCGCCGTAGCTGCTGTGCCTCTGTTGCCAGTGACCGCCTAATATCCGTTTCTGCTGCTTCTGATGCCGCTGATGATGCTCGTGCCAAGCTATATCTTATAGACCGGGGAATTTTGGCTACGTTATCGCCTGCCAACGCAAAATCAGCTTCATTTTGACGGTACCCTGTCCTTATGGCACGAAAAAACCATTCGAATGTGACTATTGCCAAATTCCATTCCTTTGCAAACGCATACTTTTGTCCTTGCGGTGCTATCGCGATCAAGTGTGTGCATGCTGGAGTAAGCCCGCCTTGGTAGCTGGCACCGCCGCCAATATATTTAGGTAATGGTTTTATATCGCTTAGTCCAGACTGTGTAGCAAATTGCTCCAAAGGATTTGATCTGTCATATGCATCTGCCTTCACAACTGACGTGCTCAGTCTTTTAATCTGCTCACGAACGTCTTCATCAAACCCTGTGGTGCAGATGATACAGCCAGTAAATGGCCGATACCACGTCTGCTCGACAATGCGTTGAAGTACTGCTGGTACAAGTGCTGGGCTGCTGTTTGCGTTATGCTTTTGAGCTTCTATTTCGCATTCAGAAAGAAACTCTTCTGTCACGACAGGAATCCCAACTTTAGCAGCCACTTGGTACTTGAGAGATGATAGCCCATTCTTTATCACCACATGAGTAACCAGGTTTGTTAGTTGCGAGCTTACACTTCCGCCTAACTGTTCAATCCGCCGATGAATTGTGTCCTATTAGGCTGATATACCTTAAAAGCAGCCAGAGGAATAGATGTAAGGTCTGAGTAACTGATTCATACAGACTATGGACTTCGGTGCCCACGCATGACTTACCTTTTCGCTAGGGTTAAGGCCACTGCAAGATATACAGCATCCTCGCAAAAGAGGAAACCCCGACTGCATTGCCTGTTCTGCTATCGAATTACAACAAGGCTACTAAATTACAAAATAAACAAATAAAATTTTTTTGGTTGGCTGCGCAAGATACTGCTGCATTTTCATTTGCAAATCTGCGTACAAAAGCTAAAAAACGATTATGCCTCGGTGGCGGCAACAGGAGCAGCCGGGCGCTGAGGACGAGGGCGGCGCTCGCGGCGACGGAAGTCGCGGCCAGCACGGCCGGCACGCACAGGAGCGGTAACCGAAACGCCAGGGAGCTTGTCAAAGTTCAGAGACTTGAGCATCTCCTCAGTAGCCGGGTCGATCTCAATCGAAGAAGTATCCAGGGCCGAGAACTCAGGGACATAGTTGTCCTTACGCTCGCGCTCCTCCTCCTGCAGCTTGAACGAAATTCCAGGAACAGGACCCTTCTGAATGCGCTTCATCAAGTGCGTGGTGAAACCTGCGATCTTGTTGCGCATGCGCTTAGTAGAGATGATCGCAACATCGTCACAGATGCGCTTGTTGGTGTGGAAATCGAGAGTAAGCAGAGGATAGTACTTCTCGATCAAAACGCGCGAAGCCTTCTTTACGGTCTTAGTGCGAACGCGACCCTATAGCATTAGCCAATTGAAGTTGTCAATTGTCATCCCGGCAATCGAATCACATATATCGTGCGTCGTGTTCCATACAAGTAAAATAAAATTAGTACCAAGCCTCAATTCTACATAGGCCTATAAAACGGACAAACGCATTTACACAGCACTCTGAAAAAATAGACTGTGGAAAACTTAATAAACAGCTCTATTGCTTGCTCATGTTTTAAGCACACAAATACATCCAAGGACACTGTTGTTTTCGGCACCTATCTGAAAACACAATATATCCATTGGGCCTTATTTGCATCCATCCACTCATCCACTCAATGGATTCATCTTTTTTTTCCAGGCATTATCCTGCACACAATATCCAGATTATCTGGACCGGCCGTATCGTCTATTGCTGTTGTACCCGTTGCATCCATTGGAATATTTAGTCAACGCACCATTTTGCTATTTTCAAAAGTATAGGTTGGAAGAGAGTGAAATCTTAAAGAGCGCTTCCCAAAAAGCAATTTACACTCTTGAAATCAAATATGATCAGAAATCTGATTAATCAATATATCCAAATGGTATATAGCTTCGTCTTTTCTTCAAATTGTATTTGTTCTTCTTCTCTCATTTTGCACCTTTCTATCAAGCCATTTATAGCTTATGCATATAAAAGTTGAAAAGCGTACAAGTTCGGCAGCCGGTGCTTCTGACAAGCCAAAGCACCTGTTGGAAGTGGAGTTAGATGATTCGGCAACGGTTGACGAACTCAAAAGCGCTATTCACAAGCATGCCAAAAAACTCTATCCTGACCGCCAGCGGCTAACAACTGCGGACAAGGCTGTTCTCAAGCCTGGTGAAAGCCTGTCAAAGTATGACATTGGTGACGGCGCTGTTGTCTTTCTTAAGGATTTAGGTCCACAAATCGGCTGGCAAACGGTATTTTACATTGAGTATATTGGCCCTATCATCTTCCATTACTTTATTTACAACTTCTCGGAATTGATCTACGGTCAAACTGTAGAGCACAGCGCAGTTCAGCGGTAAGTATCTGCAGCAGGGCCATCCTTGGCTACTATACTTGTATTGGTGGCTCTGCTTCCCACAGTAGAATAGCATTAAGAAGGGAAGGATTTACTATTTATATGGATTATCGACTGTGTAGCTATGCGTATATTTTGATCATGGGCCATTTTATCAAGCGTGAGCTGGAAACCGCTTTTGTGCATCGTTTTAGCAATGGGACTATGCCGCTGTTCAATGTGTTTAAGAATTCTGGACACTATCATATTCTATCTGGACTCAATCTGGCGTATTGGCTGTACAGCCCAGCTACTGCAAATGGAACTCTGCTGGCAGCTAAACTGGACGATCCCTTAATGCTGTCTCTGTATATTGGCATTTTTCTGTTTGCCGAAATCTCAAATCTGATTACGCATATCACTTTGCGCAATCTGCGTCCGCCAGGCACTCGCGTACGCCGCATTCCGACCGGCTATGGCTTCAATCTGGTCAGCTTTCCCAACTACTTTTTTGAGATCGTTGCATGGACAGCACTTACGTGCATGACCCGCAGCCTGGCAGCGTTGCTGTTCCTGGTGGTTGCAACGCTGCAGATGTATTTATGGGCAGTCAAAAAACACAAGCAGTATAAGTGCGAGTTCCCTGACTATCCAAAGTCTCGCAAGGCACTTTTACCTTTTATTCTATGAAGCACAAGTATTGGATCAAACAAGATCTTGATCAACAAATCGGGAGATGTTTTTGAAAGTTTTTGATTGCCAGAATTTGAGCATCGGCTTCTTTTTTTTATTTGCACTAACAAGGCAGTTATAATAAACAAGCTAGCCAAACACCCATACCGAAATCCTATCCAATTGCCAGGAAAATTGGAAATTGGCCATAGGATATAGTGAAAAGGAAAAAACGACAGTGCAAGCGCCACGGGCATAAAGTGTTTTTATTAAAAAAAAAGGCAAAACGAAACCACAAATGGAGCAAATCGAGCAAGCAGTTCGATGTGCTCTGGATCCCGAAAGTACCCCTGAAGTCAAAACACAAGTAAGTAAACCAATATATTGCCTCTTGAACCCATTTATCTTTTTTAAAAAAAAGTTTTGTACACAGTGTAGGCAACACGGTATTGTGACCAGGTAAAAGGGTCGCCGGATGGATGGCAAGTATGCCTACAGCTATTTACCAAAGTGCCGTTTCGTGGCCCTGAAACACGGTTTTTTGCGCTGCAAGTTATAGAAGCAATGATTGCAGACGCAGGAATCCGCGGCGATGCTAACGGTGCAGCAACAAAGCTGGAAACTACGCGAAAAGTTTTGCTAGAGTTTGTGGCGGCTCACTATGCAGGCGAGGGGTACCATAGCGAGCCTGGGTTTATCAAAAACACATTGGCACATACAATTACAATGCTGGGACTGGCAACTTACCCGGCACAATGGCCGACATTTGTCAGAGACATTATTGGGATGGCTGGTATCCCTGATGCCACCGGACCCATTAGCAGAGAGAGTGCAGACGGCGTAAGCGCAAGCAGCCTGTGTCCAACGCTGGTGGATTTTATGCTCAAGTTTATGAGTTCGCTGGACGAAGAAATGGTTAACCGGACAGTGCCACGAGGTGCAGAAGAGATGGCACGAAATACAGAAATCAAGGACGCGATGCGTGTGGCAGATGTTAATCGAATGGCCCATGCATGGTACGTGGTACTGGTATGCTTGTCGGGTACAAATGCGGATCTAGCACAAGAGGTGCTGCGGCTAATGGGAGCATATGTGTCATGGATAGATATAAATCTGATTGTAAACGAATCATTTATGCGGATCCTGTTTGAGCTGCTGCGGGTGCCGTCGCTGCAGTGCGCAGCCTGCCACTGCCTTACACGAATTGTTAGTAAGGGGATGCGTCCAATGGAAAAGCTGTATCTGCTACAGTTTTTGGGCATTGTTGATGCTATGAAGCAGTTGGATGCTGGTAACGACGAGTTTGCTGAGGAGGTGGGCAAGCTAGCCAACGTTACTGCAATTGAGCTTAAGTCCATCTGGATCGACAAATCTGCATCAGGCGAAGCGCAGGCAGCTGCAAATAGCATGCTGGAGCAGCTGCTGCCGTTGCTATTGAACTTTTTATCTTACAAGCGGAGCGAGGTATCATCAGCCGTGTTCCCGGCTATTAACGATGTGCTTGGCGTGTTTAAGAAGATGCAGCGTGAAGGTATAGAGTTAAGTTCAATCCAGCAGCAGTTTACAACGCAGCTGCTTCCTGTGTTAGTGGAAAAGCTTCAGTACAGCGAGGAATATTCGTGGCCGTCACCGAGAGATGCTGCTGTTGGTGATAATGACGGATCATTAGACGAAGATGATGATGAAGCGATGTTTGGCGAGCTTCGGCACAGTTTGAGGGTGTTTATTGATGCCATCGGGCAGATTTCACCTCAGCTTTATGATAGTGTAGTGCTGAAGACGGCCAAAGATATTTTCCGCCAATGCAGCGAGTACGGTGTCAGTGCTGAGCGTGCGGCTGATGAAGGCGGGCAAGGCCGTGGACAACTGGGGTGGGTACGCGCAGAGCTGGGTATTTATCTAACGCAGGCGTATGGCGAGCGGCTCAGCAGCAGCAAAGGCTTACGCTTTGGCGGCACCCGTTTCAGCCAAGCAAACGGAACACCCGCTACCAACACGAACCCACAGTCTTCGGCCATTGCATCATTGAAGGATCTGCTGACGACAATGATTCAGTCTGGTATCGTGCGGACCAGCCATCCGGCAATAGCGCCCATGTATTTTGAGAATCTGGTGCGCTTTAACGGATACTTTGAAGCCGAGCGCGACGCGGTGGCGCCAGTGCTCAGATCGTTTTTAGGCGAAACTGGCATTCACCACCCATACAACTCAGTACGTCCACGTATCTGGTATTTTTTGCACCGTTTTATCAAGCAGCTGCCTTCTCCAGCACTGGCAATGTATTCCAGCGACTTTATATCGGCAGTGGCCAGCTTGCTTAAAATCAATGCCGACCCCACTGCGCCGGGCGCTGCTCCCGAGTCTATCGGCGGCAGCGCGGGATATGGCCTATTTGATTCGCAGCTGTTTTTGTTTGAGGTGTGCGGCATGATGCTGGCGCCTGCGGGCTTGGACGATGCAACACGCATGGCCCTGTTGCAGCACCTGTTTGACCCGCTGTTTGCTGGCGCCCAGCACACTATGAATTCAAAGTCGGCTGACCAGATTCTGCAAGACCCGCAAGCATTGTTGCAGATACACCATTATTTGACTGCAATTGGCTCAATTGTCAAGGGCTTCCCGGATGTGCGTGTAGACAAGGCTGCATCGGCTAGCACGCCTGAGCATCTCTCGGCCAGCACTGTGCAAGTCTTTCTCAAGGCTGCCGATATGTGCATTGCCATTCTTGAAGCTCTGTGTAGCAGCCGTCTTATACGCGAAGCCTCCCGGTTCACTCTGTCGCGCATGCTAAGTGTCTTGGGCACTGAGGCACTTCCATATCTCCCGCGTCTTATCAACAGTTTGATCAGCAGCTGTGCTGTTGAGGAGCTTCTTGATCTACTGGGATTGCTGGGACAAGCTGTGTTCAAGTTTAAGCCTTATGTAGCGCCAACTGCCAGCGAGTTGTTGCTGCCAGTGATTTCCAAAGTGTATGGGTTTCTAGACCAAGTGGCACAGACCGGAACATCTGGCACTGACGAAGCAGTGCTACTGCAGGATCTGCGCAAGGCATATTTGTCCTGGGTTGGCGCCATATTCAGCTCAGACCTCGATAGCATATTTCTGGCGCCACAGAATGCTCAGCACTTAGTTACAATCTTCCAGCCAGTTGCTACACAACTAGCCACTGACCCGACTACTCCGCAGAGCCAACGGCTGGCATTCAGTGTTCTTTCCAAGGCAGTGCAAGCGTGGCTAGTTGACCCAATGGGCTGGCATACGCTGGCCACGCTGACTCCGTCAGCTGCTGCTGCGCTCACTAGCAGTAACTCGACCAGCAATGAAGCGACTCGCTTACGGCTGCGCCAAGCAGCAGC
>JANBUW010000149.1:0-13224 GCA_027579605.1 Coemansia brasiliensis | reverse complement strand
TGCTGAGAATCCATTTGTCGCGGATATCCATATTTGTTTAGAATATGCGGGCCCAGATGGGTAATGTCTGGCGGCAACTGCAAGTGGTAATCTTTGATAATGTTAGCCAAGATAGTGGTCATTTCCCACATGGCCAGGTTTTTTCCCGGGCAGGTTCGTCGTCCATGGCTAAACGTCAACACATTATGCTTCAAATTGCTGTTTTCAATAAATCGCAGGGGGTTAAACTCATGCGGATTCTGCCAGTACGCCGGGTGATGGTTGGCCACTGCCAGATTGACAAATATGGTAGTCCCTTCGGGAATAAAGTGGTTCTGAATATAGATACCGCCTTTGGGGGCTATACGCGGCAGCAAGCCGCCAGTGACCGGCGCCAACCGCAATGACTCAAAAATACATGCTTCAATAAATGGCAAGTGGGCCCGACAATCGCTATACGTAATTGTGTGCGTGAACTTTCCTTGTACTTCATCTACTGCTCGCTGGTAGTGGTGGGGGTATAGCATCAGTAGATGAACTGCCCAGGATATGGTATGAGATGTAGTATCTGATCCTGCCATCATCATTAACATACATTCAGCATGGATCTGGTCACGGCTCATCTGCACCTTGAACTCGGGGTCTTCAGCATCAATAAATGCCTGCAACAAGTCTGCTGGCTTAGGCTTCCCGCTGGCCAGATGCTCACGACGCTGGTTGATCGAGTTGTAAATATAGTTGCTTAACTGGTTATAGTGACTATCTAGGGGTCGTACAAAGGGAAAGATCAGCTGGACCATGGACCGAATGCCAATATAGGTAAGAGTAGTATCAATCCACTGGGCAGTTTTAGTGTCATTGGTTTTGAGCTCGTCTATTTGCTGTCCATATACTAGAGTGGCAATGATGTCAAACGCAGCAAATAGAAAATCGTTGCAGTAGTTGACTTCAGCAACTCCCTGGGCACTCTCAGCTATAGCCCGGTCCCATTTGGCTTTTATAGACTCGATGCCGTGTTCCATAACAACATCTTCCATTTTAGCCAGATAGGTAGGCTTAAAAAACGGACCAATTTGCCGATGCCGGGCATTAGCCAGCTCAATGTCTTGTGCGCTTACAGTGTTATCAATGCCTGTAAAGCGCAAGATATTGTAGTATTTGCTCTTGGCAGTAGTAGGATTTGCCAGTAGTGCACGGATATCGCCCGGATTGCTGATACAAACTGAATCAGGAGTTAGTACAAAAATATCGCCATATTTTTCAAAATCATGCCGGCCTAAACGGGACATTCTGCCAAGTATAGTGCAGATTTCAGTCCTTTTGGCAGTTATCCGCGATATAGGAGAGCCGGGGATATGTCGAAACGGAGAATAATAAAATGCATTTACGATTTTGTAGATGATAAATGTGATTACAGTAAGCAAACTGGTCAGCACCGACATATGCCAGCTGGTGTTGCTAATAGATGCATAAAATAGGGCTGCTAGTACTGCCATTTTTAAAATAAAATGAACTGGAGGATATCGGAAAGCCTATTGCAAATGTTGACTGGTAAATAAATTTGACTCTATAATGAATGCTTATTAAAAATGTATCGGGCGAGCACTTCTGCGATAATAAATAATTTATGCCAAAGATCTAATATTTATACTAACAATGAATCAGCTGTAACTTAGCCACAGATAAAGCAAAGATAAAAGTGAACCGGGTGGCTTTGTGGTAATAAAAAACTGTGTCCTTTTTATTACTTTTTTGAATGCCAAATTTAATCGATACCAGTATTGTTTTTTTTTCAAAAACAAAGCAATATAGTAAGTGTATAAGCCACAACAACTATTTCCTAAAAAAAAAGTAGAGTTGGGCGCTTCTTATGGATCAGGCATCTTGAAAATACACTGACGCCACTCAGCATTATAAAGGCAGTGTGAGCTAACTTCAGTGATATTAGCAATATGTACTATTCAAATCTGTAAGTTTTACTAAATAGACAAATATATAGAAAAAAACTGTGGCTATAAAGGCGCAGGAGAAAAGGCGTGAGAGTTTTAGAAAAGATATGGTTTAGCCAAGCTGGAGCTTATTGCTCTTAACAGCACACATTCTCAAGGTTTATTCAAGTATAAGTTCAGCATTTATAGGTTTAGGCTGAAATTTGTACAAAAACAATACTGTATTTGCACACTTATGTGGGTATTGTCGCACTACCAAATACGGTCGAACTTTAATGTTATTGATAATATCTGCGGCTTTTGTGGAAATGTGTCACTGTTGTTGTTAGTCGGGTAAGGGCTAGCCAGCAATAAGCGCTGTCTCAATCCTAGGATTGCATTCCCGGAAAACTACGCAAGTACTACGTGTAATATCAATAACATCTAGCAACTGCTGATGCCGCTTGGAAAAGCATGGTATTGTTGCTAAAATAGGTATTTTGCAGTTGATTAATAGGTGCGTTTTAATTTAATTTTTGAAAGCATCAATATAAAAATTTAATCAGCTGGAAATTGAAAGATATCAGCTGCTTTTTGTTAGGTACTTTGCATTTTCTGATTATAGGCGCATTTATTTTATATAGTTTCCCTTCTATATAAATCCAACAAAGCCTGAATAAGAAATATTCCTAGTAACGGCAAATATAAGCATACGTATGCACAATAAACGTATTATCATGTTTCACGTAAAAGCATATTATTTTGTATTGCAAAAGGATATTTGCATTTCCTTGAATAATAGTCATGCAATCTGTATGGCCTATATAGGAATTATGGATAACAGATGCAGGAGTGCTTCTAAGTCTTACAGGAGATGCAGCAAAATTACATATTATAAAATTAATGGCTTTTTCTCGCTGAGAGTTCCAATAAAATATCATGTTCTTACCTTTTCCCCCCAAATTTGCTTTAGAGCGGTTGTTTAAGACTGCTTCAGAGATTGAGGGGGGGGGTGGCTTCAACAGTTTCAACTTTGTGGCAACAAGTAAACTTTCCTCCTCCACATTGTAGCTAACCCTCCTTTTTTTCGCAATACAGGTCATACTACTAGCTACTATTTGAAATAACTGGCTATGCGCATAGGTCTTTCTGGCATTTATACCGAGCTTTTTATAGCGCTACAAGCAGTCTTGGCAATGAAGCCCGCTTTGGCAGAAACATCTGGCACAGCCAATGTCTGTACTTGGGACGGAGTCCAAAAGCTAGATAATACCACATGGAAGCCAGAGCCAGCATATGCATTCCGCGGTCAAGGAGATACATTTCCAGGGCCAGGACCCATTGATAGAGATATCCAGCGCATGGTTCGGCAGCTGACCATCGAAGATAAAGTTGGGCAGATGACGCAAATCCAAGTTGGCCTGATTATCGACTGCAACGGTCAGCTGAACAAGACAGCGGCCGAATACTGGATAGAAAAATGGAGAGTAGGGTCGTTTCTTGAAAGCCCAGGCAACCACAATGGCCTGTACAGCTGGTATTCTCCGCAAAAGTTTTCCGAGTTTACGGATGCTGTGCAGAAAATTGCGCTTGAAAAGGGATCCAAAATACCGGTGATCTGGGGGCTGGACTCAGTCCGTGGAGCAAATTACGTTAAGGGCGGAACGATATTCCCTGCAGGCATTGCTACTGCCGCGACGTTTAATCCAAAGCACGCCTTTGGCGCCGGCCGCATTGCTGCCAAAGATAGCCGAGCTGCCGGCACCCACTGGGCATTCGCGCCAATCATGGATCTGGCTGTAAACAAGCTGTGGTCGCGCACATATGAGAACTTTGGGGAAGATCCGTATCTGTCGTCGCAGATGGCGCATTCATCCATCCAGGGGTACCAGGGAGATTACAAGTCCGACCGCACTCGGGTAGCCGCCTGTCTGAAACACTTTATTGGCTATGGGTATCCATTTGACGGCAGCGACCGTGCAAACCGACACATTGCCACTCACGAGATGCTTGAGTATTTTGTGCCGCCGTTCAAGGCGGCCATTGATGCTGGGTCGGCAACAGCCATGGAGAGCTACGGCGTTGTCAACGGCGAGGCTGTCATGCTATCGCACTACTACTTGCAAGAGCTACTGCGTAGGCAGCTTAAATTTGAAGGAATGCTGGTAACAGACTGGGGCGAGATCAACAGCCAAGCGCAAATGTACTTTACTGCTAAAGACACCAAGCACGCTACGCAGATGGCGCTACAGCAAACCTCAGTAGATATGAGCATGGTTGCTGATGACGAGTCGTTTGGGCAGATTACAGTTGATCTGGTTAAAAGCGGCGTTGTTTCTGAGCGCCGACTAGACGAGTCTGTGGCCCGTATTCTGCAGCTTAAAAAGGACTTGGGGCTGTTCACGCATCCGTTTGCCGATAAAAGCCTGGCCCGCCTGGTTGGATCTCCACAGGACATTGAAGATGCACGCAATGCTGCCCGCGAATCCATTACGCTGCTGAAAAACCACCAAAAGGTGCTTCCCCTCAAGGAGACAGATAAAGTGCTGTTTATTGGGCCTACGCTCAACTCAACCCGGTTTATGGGCGGCGGGTGGAACGTGCACTGGCAGGGGCCGTCAGAACAGGAAGGCGACTCAGTGTATCAAGGATTTGGCGACACAGTTCTCACCGGAATCAAATCTGTAACTCAAAATACACCGCGGTTTATGCCAGCAGTTGATATCGATGGCAACGAATTTATTGACATTGACGCTGTGGTTGCCGCAGCTAAAAGGGCAGACAAGGTGGTTGTTGGGTTGGGCGAGCACACCTATGCCGAGAACATGGGCAATATCGGCAAGCTGCTGCTGCCTGAAAAACATATTGAGCTGGTTGCTCGCGTAGCCAAAGAAAAACCCGTAATTGTGGTTTTGGTTCAAGGGCGGCCACGCGGTTTGGGCAGCATTGCTGACAATGCTCATGCAATTATTAATGCGTATCTGCCAGGTGCCTATGGCGGCCTGCCTATTGCGGAAATACTGTATGGCAAAGTAAGCCCCTCAGGCCGCCTTCCAATTACATACCCAGCGACTGAGGCTCAGGCCAGCTCGACTATATGGCAGTCCTCGTATGTTGAATATAAACCGCAATGGGCCTTTGGCTTTGGCTTGGGATATTCCAACATTGCATATTCCAATGTGACTGTTTCTTGCAGCCTGCTGAAAATGGGCTCACCTATCACAGCCAAAGTTACCGTCACTAACCAAGGCCCCTATCCCCAGAAAGAGACAGTTCAACTGTACACCCACCAGCAGTACCGTGCTGGATATGCTCCTGACCTGTACCGTCTGCGGTCATTCACCAAGGTTGATTTGGAAGTTGGGCAGTCTAAAACCGTTTCCCTGCAGCTTCTTGCTGAAGATATGGCGTTCTGGGACCGCCGTTTACGCAAGCGCATTGAGCCTGCGCCAGTAACCGTGGCTATCAACCCATATACTCAGAAAGACATTCAAACAGTAGTTCAGCTACAAGCTGACCCTGGATATGTCTTGGAGGAAGCTTATATTTAACACGTTTACTAATAAAAATTATAAACAGTAGCATTCTATATGCTAAATGAGAATAACGCCGATAGCACAAATGTGCCAATGACTGTGAGGCAGAGGCGCTGGTTGGTCATTGGCAGCGTGCTTGCCGAACCCTTTATGCTTTCAAACCAGTCATCTTCGGAGGTAGACGACGATTCGTCATATTCATCAAGCGTGCTAACATTACTCACTTCATCATTCAATGTTTCATCCATATCGCTTTCCGAGCTATCTACGCTCTCCTGAGAATTAGCATCAGAGTCACCATCAGTCAAATCCTGAGAAAGAGAATCCAGCTCATTATTACTACTATCAGGAGTTGAATCCGGAATATCGGTGTTACTTGCTGTTGCGTCTTGGTTGGCAGTATTTTCAAGAGTTATCGAGTCATCGTTATTACTGGAAGCCATGCTGTCTGAGTTCAAATCATTAGGTGCATTGGGCAGTACAGGGAACACTACTGCGTCATTACTTACACACGAATTTCCTTGGCAGACAGTGCCATGAGGACATCCTGATAAAAACTTCCACGAATTGTAGTTGCACACAAGTAGTGTTGACTCATCAGCACAAGCAAAGGTTATACCTTCACCGCTTTGGCACGGCTGTCCTTCGGAGACTGCTGTTGCGTTGGTAGCTTGTGCTGCAACTAATGAAATATAGTTTATTGACATTGCAGCAGCTGCAATCCCAAACATGGTTATTTTTGGATATACGTGCATTTCAACCGTTTATATACGAATAAAAGCTAAATAATTGAGAAAAAAAAGCCCATGGTTTACTTGCCTACTTTTGAGCAAAATATATCTCGGATGCCAAGGCTTCCTCTTTTGTAATAAAAGGGGGCAAGTTATGTAAGTTCTGTGAAAAAGCCTAAGCATTTGTTAAAAGAAAATATTTTTTTAAAAGGAAAAGAAACTTTTAAAAGAAAAATAGCCAAAGGCTGCTTTTTCTTATCCGTAGCTTTTCTTTTTCGTACCGATACTACCATCTATGGAAATATGTTTTCTACGCTTGCTGCAGGCGCAGGATTGAGCGCGGTTATTTACTTTGGCTACTGGCTTTGGATGCGGGTTTCAGAGTCGCAATTACAAATATAACTAAACTAGCAAAACTTTATATAGTCAATAAAATTATTAACTTCTATGAGAAAAAGCTATAAATACGTGGAGTTATCTATTTCTTTTTATGACAATTATTGCTTGTATAAACCACTAGAAGAAAATCCAAGTACTTATTTTATAGGTTGTGGATTGCTAGGAACTTCTTCATAAAGTGGAGGCAGATCGTAATCGCTAAATGGATGAATATGATAGTCACCTACGTTAGCCTGGATTGGTCTACTTGACTCAAGCATGTTTTGGAAATCATTATTACGCATTGGATCAGCCACTCCAGGGCTCTGTTTCCGTTTCCATCGCCAAAAGTACAATGCTCCGCAGATTGAAGCTAGTCCGGCTGTTCCAATACATACACCTACAATCACCCCTTTGGCCACATGGTTGCTGCTTTTAGTTTCAGTATTGGAAGTAGCTGTTTCTAAAACGTAGCTGCTGAAAGATGCGGTTTGGCTGTTGATTTCACTCTTGTCCGGAAATGGAGTTGACGTTTCTGGTTCTGCTGCCAGGATAATGTTTTGTTTGTTGTTGAAAAAGTCGCCATGTACAATAATAACATTGTAGTCTGGATTTCCAGCAAATTGGTTTGTCTGAAAATCAACATTGTTGGTGAATTCATTAGCTTTTTGCTGATCAACACCTACGTTGGAAACTACTTTGATATCCCGCTTGATAATGCTTTTCAAGTAGCCTATATATGGGCCCAGCAAAGTGTAGTACATTCGAGGCACCTTTGCAGAGCAGAAATCTGTGCCGTCAAGAAAGATTGAATAAGAAAGTAATCCTGAAATATACATAGCCTGGTCAAGTTGGAAATAGACGGTATGATGTGGGACCCGACACTTTGTTATATTGCTGACTTCAAAATTACTGGATGTCCCCGAACACAAAAAGTAATCAACATTAGCCTTATAGAGTGATGAATATGACCTGCACGACTGTTTGGCAAAGTCACTATATCTAACATACATTGCCTCTTCCCAAGTCATAGTATCAATATTTGCCAACCTATAATAGACCAGTTTGACATCATCAGTTGAGGTCACATTTATTATGCCCAGTGTATTCTGCCATGTAATTTCATTGCTTTGTGAATTGTACTGCAGGACTGCTAGGTTGTTGGCGAGGCTGCTTGGATTGAAGTTTGGATGGACGGCTATTGACTCTACGGTATAATTTACTGCCACCCCAGTAATACCCATATCTAGATAAACGCTGTAGTTTGACGGGTTACTTGTGTCTATGCAATCAGCAGCAACAACGGCGGCTTTGCTATCAATAACTGCTAAACCGCAAGCAGATTGTTTGCCATTTACAACTAGCTGACCACCCTTAAGATAATTAGCTGGTTTGTTTGCATTTAATTGAAATTCGAGCGCATATACAACGAAAGATAAAAGTATTGGCAGCAAACCACAATACTGAATAATGCTAAACATTAAAAAAAAAGTATGATAAAGAGAAGAAATTTTATATTAATTGAAAAATGTGGAAATCCAACATTAAGAACTGATTGCTTATAGCGAATGCATAAAAATCTCCAATAAAATGTACAGTTTATTGGTCCGGTGTCCGATTATCGCTTGATGGATATTGAGAAACGATCCGATGTCCCTTTGCCTCTTCGTAGACTGGTGGCAAGTCATAATCAGCAATAGTATGGATATCATAATCACCCACTGTAGTTCGTCCAGGCCTGCTTGCTTCTAGCATGTTTTGAAAGTCGTTATTGCGCATTGGATCGGCAACTCCTGGGCTCTTCTTCCGCTTCCACCGAATATAGTAAATGGCTCCGCTTATAATAATTAATCCAGCAGCACCAATGCATGCTCCAGCTATTATGCCAGCTTTGCTATACGATCCATTCTGGCTGCTGCTATCTACAGAATTGGTTGCATATGTATCTTGACTGGCTGCATCATTGCTTTCAGGCTCGTTACTTACGGAATCGGTAGAAGATGCATCATCTATTGTCTGATTTATATACAAATCACCAGACATCATGGATCCTTGAGGGCTTGTAGCCCTTGAAGTCTTATTCATGGAAAAGCCTGGATCTTTAGAATATTCAAAATTAATTTGTGTATAAGAGCTATCAATCGTCATCAATATGTCTCTGTTAATGATTTTTTTTATGTATTCTGCGTATACTCCCACGATTGTATAATATGACCGTTGCTGTACATATGAACAAAAGTTATTGCCGCCAGATATTGCTGAAAAAGAATATAACCCAGCAATGCTTGTATTATCATCATCTACAGTATAAAGTATATTGTATGGGACTGAACATTCGGATAAAGAGCTGTTAGGCGAGCTAAACAATTGAATGGAGCAATACATGACTGCACTATTATCTTTATACAGCAATGACATGGTTTTACAGCTTTCAGAAACTGTAACTCCATTGAAATAATATGATGGTGATGCCCACGTCATGGATTTCAAATCTTTTACCACATAGTAGAAAAGATACACACTTATAAACGAATCAGGTGAAGTCACTATTATCTTATTCTGCCATTCTATGTTAGTACTGTTGGAATTATATTGTAAAACAGCAATATTATTCACTAGTGTGGTTGAATCGTACTCTGGATGAATAGTTATTGATTCTACACTATATTTTGCTGCTTTTCCATCAATGCCATCATCAAAGTAAACTTCATAACCATCGGCTGCTGTATCTTTGTTCTGTTTACCTAGGCAGCTTGCTGCTACCACTGCTGCTTTGCTGTCAATTGCTGCCAAGGCGCACGAGGTTTGCTTGCCTTTGTATACAAGCACACCAGCTTTAATCGATTTTATTTCATCATCCTTTAGAGCGCTGTCTGCGCTTTTGATATGTGCAAGCAGTAATACATAAAATACATAGGTGAGGTATCGGAATAAAGCTGAAGACATTGTACAAGATGCAAAAAGTGTAAAAAGAAAATCCGCAAAAGAAAAGGATTTTTAATGCCCGACACTTGCATATCCGATATAAACATTGCCATTTTTGCCAATCGCTGTATAAACTGACAATTCCTAACCAAAACTAAAGCATGAGCTTGGTGCTTTATCGGCAGTGCTATTATATTAATCCAATATTCTGTTTTACTTGCATAAATTTTCAAGAATAAGCAAAAACAAAAGATAAACGATGGATTTTTAGGAAGTGTAGATTCATGGTCATCACAAGTTACCATAAGAATCTCTGCTTTAGATTTAAGGTGTGGCACAGAGCTCATATAATTTCTTTAATGTACAGCATAATAGCTGGATCAACCATTTTTATTAAAGGGTTATTGGCTCTGCCTATTGCCAACAGGTGGCAGAGGATGGCTAGCCACTTCTTCGTAAACTGGTGGCAAGTCATAGTCAGCAATAGTATGAATATCATAGTCGCCCACTGTAGTGCGTCCAGGCCTGCTTGCCTCCAGCATGTTTTGAAAGTCGTTATTGCGCATTGGATCGGCAACTCCTGGGCTCTTCTTCCGCTTCCACCGAATATAGTAAATGGCTCCGCTTATAATAATTAATCCAGCAGCACCAATGCATGCTCCAGCTATTATACCAGCTTTGCTAGACGACCCATTCTGGCTGCTACTATCTACAGAATTGGTTGCATATGTATCTTGACTGGTTGCACCATTGCTTTCAGGCTCGTTGCTGGCAGAATCGGTAGAAGATGCACCATCTATTGCCTTATTTATATACAAATCGCCAGTTATTATAGAAACCTGAGGATCCATAGCTTTAGAAGTTGTGTTCATTGTAAAATCAGGATTTTTAGATGATTCTTTAGCCTCTTGGTGGAGAAAAGAAGTTTGCTCGTATACCAACGTTATATTTCTATTAATAACTTGCTTTAGATATCCTGTATAGAGAGCCAACATTGTATAATACGAACGCTGTTGTTTGTATAAGCAAAGATTACTACTGCCATAAATTGCTGTAAATGAATATAACCCAACAATATAAATTTCGTGGTCAAATATCGCATACACTATAGTATATGGAATTGGACATGTCAAAGCAAAACTGTTCAAGTTAAAATTTCGATTTGAACATAGATAAGCATTTTCATTAGCTGCATACATTGGCGATAGTGCTGAACATACATCCACAGTTGCCAAATCATAGACTGAAAAGAAAGGTACTTCCCATTCCACTGGGTCTATGCTTTTTAGTGAATTGTAAACCTGATACCCATACGTCATAGAGTACCTATTTGCAAGTGCCAACTTATTTTGCCATTTAATATCAGCACTTTTTGAATTGTATTGCAAAACAGCGATATTGTTAGCAAGAGTCTCTGAGTCAAAGTGAGGATGGATTGTTATGGATTCTACAGGATAATTTGCTTCCTCTCCGTCAATCCCTCCATCAAGAAACACGCTGTAATCGCTGGGTATGAGGTTATCAAAACTTCCTGAAGACAAACAGTTTGCTGAAACAACAGCAGCCTTGTTGTCAATTATTGCCAGGTTACAAAAAGACTGCTTGTTGTGCTTGACTAATACTCCCCCTTTGATGGCGTTTATTTTATCAAGGGTTGGTAAGTCGTAAGATAGCTCACCAAATACGTTCACAAAAAATAGCTGGATGATTATCCACAAAATGAAATTATTGGAAAAATGCATTATTAAAACTTGGAAAATGAAAACAAAACAAAAAAATCCTTAAAAAGGTTTCTTTTAAAAGGTCCGTACTTGTCAATTTATGTGTTGTCATCATATGATACAAACAGGTATCACAGTTTGCGTTTATTTCTAAAAGCACATTGAAATTACCTATTCAAATTAGAAGTATTAGCTGACGGCTGGGGGTAGCTAGCCACTTCTTCGTAAACTGGTGGCAAGTCATAGTCAGCAATAGTATGGATATCATAGTCACCCACTGTAGTGCGTCCAGGCCTGCTTGCCTCCAGCATGTTTTGAAAGTCGTTATTGCGCATTGGATCGGCAACTCCTGGGCTCTTCTTCCGCTTCCACCGAATATAGTAAATGGCTCCGCTTATAATAATTAATCCAGCAGCACCAATGCATGCTCCAGCTATTATGCCAGCTTTGCTAGACGACCCATTCTGGCTGCTACTATCTACAGAATTGGTTGTAGATATATCTTGACTGGTTGCATTGTTGTTTTCAGATTCGTTGCTGGCAGAATCGGCAGAAGACGCATCATCTATCGTCTGATTTATATACAAATCACCAGATAAAACCGAGTTGTGAGGACTCACAACTTCAGAAGTCTTATTTAACGAAAAGTTTGGATCCTTGGAATAATCAACAATAAACTGATTCATGTACGACTCTTCAAGTTTCCACGATATATCCCGATTAAGAACGTTACTTAAATATTCTTGGTAAAACCCCAGCATTGTATAATATGAACGTTGTTGTGAGTATGAGCAAAGGTTACTGCCACCAGATAACGCTGAGAAAGAATATAGGCCGGCAATATACATAACCTTACTATCCAGGCTGTCATAAAGTAAACTGTAAGGAACTGGGCATTCGGATAAAGAGCTGTTAGGCGTGTCTAATACTTGATTTGAACAAAAAAAGCCATACAGGTTTTCAGCAAATAGTGGCGACATTGATTTGCAAGATGCGCTATCTCCCTGTCCAAACGCAACGTATGAATACTGTGCCCAAGTCATGGTTTCAATATCTTCCAACGCAAAATGTATAATATAGAAATATATAATATTATACATACTTGCAATAATTATCTTATTCTGCCATTCTATGTTAGTACTGTTGGAATTATATTGTAAAACAGCAATATTGTTCACTAGTGTGGTTGAATCGTACTCTGGATGAATAGTTATTGATTCTACACTATATTTTGCTGCTTTTCCATCAATGCCATCATCAAAATAAACTTCATAATCATCGGCTGCTGTATCTTTGTTCTGTTTACCTAGGCAGCTTGCTGCTACCATTGCTGCTTTGCTGTCAATTGCTGCCAAGGCGCACGAGGTTTGCTTGCCTTTGTATACAAGCACACCAGCTTTAATCGATTTTATTTCATCATCCTTTAGAGCGCTGTCTGCGCTTTTGATATGTGCAAGCAGTAATACATAAAATACATAGGTGAGGTATCGGAATAAAGCTGAAGACATTGTACAAGATGCAAAAAGTGTAAAAAGAAAATCCGCAAAAGAAAAGGATTTTTAATGCCCGACACTTGCATATCCGATATAAACATTGCCATTTTTGCCAATCGCTGTATAAACTGACAACCCCTAACCAAAACTAAAGTTCGAGCTTGGTACTTCATCGTTATTTTATTTCCCCAGAATTCTGTTTTATATTAGGATTTCTGGTTTATATTTAAAGTGCGGCACAGTGTTAGTATAATTTCTTTAATGTACAGCGTAATAGCTGAATAAACCATTTTTATTAAAGGGTTATTGGCTCTGCCTATTGCCAACAGGTGGCGGAGGATAGCTAGATACTTCTTCGTAAACTGGTGGCAAGTCATAGTCAGCAATAGTATGAATATCATAATCACTCACTGTAGTGCGTCCAGGCCTGCTTGCCTCCAGCATGTTTTGAAAGTCGTTATTGCGCATTGGATCGGCAACTCCTGGGCTCTTCTTCCGCTTCCACCGAATATAGTAAATGGCTCCGCTTATAA
>JANBUW010000148.1:0-13255 GCA_027579605.1 Coemansia brasiliensis | reverse complement strand
TTGAGGAAAATTAGGAGTATTTTCCAACATGGCTTTGCTCTACCATATCTAGAAACAAGCTCAAACGGCCATAATTATTCCTTCACCGTTGCAATTTTGGACTATCTGGCCACCCAACCATAGCGACTTTTGCCATGGCTCCATTCTGTATACAAGAGCAATACTTCAGACCCACAACACTATACTTGCTGGTAACTTTCCCCTTTGAATCTTCTGCTTATATGGTCAGCTATTGGGTATTAATTCGCTTCAGCGCACTCCCGACATATTGTTAGATTTGCTAAAACTACATCACAGTTAAATAGTTATCTACGAGATGGGTTTTTGGCTGAATCACTCATATTGACAAGCAATCAGTGGTTATTCCGCTAACTATATAGATTACCCTCGCAGCTGATTAATCCTTCTCCGAATGAATAAATCAGCAAGAGACTCATGTAGAATGAATTCTGCACTTCTTTTTTATGGGGATTCCTCCCCATCTTTTATTTCCATTTTTGCCGACCTACAAGCTTTTCGGCCGTTTGGAATGAATAAATGCAATAATAATCATTATAATGACGCGAATTCCTATAAAGCGCAATTCCAATTTGTGGGAAAGTCGAAATAACCTGATCTATATCGTGAGCACAAAGGCCAAGCCCCCAGCTGGTAACAAATGGCTGATTATCACGTACAAGAAGATATTTGGTCAAAATATTCTGATGCAAAACGACCCTGCCCTTGTGGCCACTGCTAGCAGTAATTATTGTGTGCACATAGCTAGCAACCAGGTCGGCTATTTTAGGCGCCGATAGTAGCTTTCTCTTGATGACATAAGCTATGCTGTCACTTACATTGTCAGTTAGCAGCAGCTCGCCTTGCAGCTTTTTGGAGGCATGCTATGTCATGGTCAAGCTCAGTAGCTTTGGGACATGTGGGATAGAGGTTGTACAAAATTAGCAAAATAGCCAAAGTTTAATTCAACCTCTAAGATGTAAAGGATTTCACTAAAAACACTTCAGCATTCGCCCAAATTTTGGATAAACCTCCCTAAAATTTGGGCGAATGCTGAGGGTGTTTTAATGAAATTTTCCTTCTATGCTAAATGATAACTAGTGTTAGAATAAAAATTATAAAAATTAACCTTTTCCCAAAAACTCCTCCATGGTTGTTACAATATATAGCCTAAACTCTGATGAAAGGGCATATTCCATCAGGCTATAATCCTTGCCTCCTTTTAATCATATAACAACTAGTTTGCCTTTTTTGATTCAATTTGGTTTGCTTTATATTACCAGTCATTTTTTCTACTAAGTAATAGCATAAGTTTATTTAAAATATTAGTAATTCCTTGATTAGATATTTTTATATTTAGAATGGCCTCCAGTATACATAAATACATGGCTTAGAAGGAGTATTTTGTACCTTAGAGCATGCTTATCTATTTACATTACTCACCTTGCTTTTTCTTTACATTCATCACACACCAAATGCTATATGATCCAAGGTCAGATGTAATGCATGATCATATAGTGTAGTGTTGTATCCAGGATAGATAACTCGAAACTTAGTATTTACAGGGACACAGTGTTAGAATAAAAGTTTTATTATCGTCCTCCAAAAACTCCTCCACAGTTGTTAATATATATAATCTCCTAAGCTCTGATGAAAGGGCATATTCCATCAGGCTGTAAGCCTTGCCCCTGTTTCATCATATAACACACAGGGTCATTTCTGTTTGAAGAAAACTAACTTGCTTTGAGGTATTCCATTTTTATAACACCAAATGCTTACCTCTAATACTTACTCTACTTCTATCCCTTCTTTCTAGCTCCTTTTTATTTCATGCCCCTAGTAGCTTTAGCTAATTAAGTAATTATCTTTAAACTTGGCAAAATAGAAAATACAAATGGGCATTTGTCATTTTTTTTAATAAAAAAAAACTCTTTTTTATTACTCTTTTTTTCTTTGAAATGTGTATTTTTGTTCTTTGCTTTTTAATATCCTTTCATCTTCAATTAATTTTCCTTTCATTCCTCTTTTTGCCTTTTAAACATCAAACTATCTCTTTGAAATAAAAATACCACTGGTTAAAAAAATTCTTACGAATTTTGGAATGCAAGGAATGAAATTTGCACTTTTCCTTTCTTCACCAGCTTTATTTATTTTTGTTTTGATCTTGACTAGTTATGACAGAGAATAAAAACCTCGAGTATATAAAATCCAATATTTCAAGGGTGCCCCTAGGGGTAATGTATACTATCATTGGCGTTGGATATATTATTATAGGAATAGGACAATACACTAGACGGGCAAAAAAGGATATAGTTCTTAATGGTACTGACAAGCAATCTGAGGCTAACAGGCTTTATGATGTTGCTGGGGATTTTGGTAACTTTTCCAACACTATGGCCTTTATTGGTAACTTTATTTCAGCAGCTGCTATGTTTTTCTGGGTGTTGACTCTTACTTGGGGCTCTTTCCGTAAAAATATTTTTAAACTTGGTAAAGAGAATACAACCATTGAATTTTTCTTTGAATTTATGTTTGCTGCTACCAATATTACATTTCTGATATCTGATCCACTATTCATTACCTATCTTCCAAATATATCACTGGCAGATATTTACCAATTTGCATTTCCCTTTATATGTGCTATGCTTGGTGTGCTAGGTATAGTATGTATTATTCAGCTATTTAACATGTGTCGTCGTATTAAGACAAAGAGCTGCAACGTTTAAAACTTTTATTTTGCTTGATGCAAGCCATTTGGGTAGTTTGTGCTTGTTCCATATTTCTTATATTTATTTAGTTGATCCTTTTTTGAGCATTTTAAATGATAATAAAGATTATTGCTATTGACTGAGTTTCTGAGAGACACAGTAATTTGCTTTATAGGACACCACTTAACAAAATATAAAGTAAAAAATATTTAATTATCTATGTGAATTACAAATGCCGCCGATAATTGCAAAATACCAAAATGCGAGGCATAAGCAGCACAGCTGTAAAGAAAAACAAACTTAAAAAAGCTATTTTGGTGGTAGTTACAAATGCAGGAACAAAACACTCATTATCACAGATGATCCGATCCTGTGGAGTTTCTGGACCCATACGAGCAGATATTCTCAACAGTCCCTCATCCCAGCTAAATCCAAAGATCAGGTTGCATATATGGCCACCTACAGCCGGGCCCAGAGTAATGATGCCCCAGCAGATGCCAAAGTTATTAGCGCCCCATGTTTCTGATGTGATAGTTGGTGCTAATGTAAATACCGAACCCATTGATACGCCAATCAACACTGCCAGTGGATACAGCTCGTCAAGTCGTGTTATCTGAGCGGCTCTAGTCTGTGCGTATATCATTAGCAACGCTGAAGCTACCAGCAACCCGGAGCGAGGCAGCCGCAAACGGGTACGCCATACATCAGAAAAATATCCAATAGCCAGCCGCGATGCAAATGAGAAAAAGGACTGAGTAGCAACAATCTTGTCCTTGTATTGTCCAACTTGCTCTTCTGTCAATGTGCTTGTGTGCGACATGGCCCGAACCATAGTTCCACAGTTATTTACAAATGCCAAGCCAGGACCCGAAAAGCAAATCAACCCCAGAAGTAGCACCCATGCAGTAGGATCTTTGCGGAAGCGGTGGAATATTGGCGGTTCGCGTGCTGCTGCTGGTGCTGCAATGTCATTATTTGCTGGGGCCAGTGGCGTTATTTGTGGGGCAGCGGTAACAGTACCAAGTGAACTGCGACGCTTACCCGTAGCAGCATCTGTTGCTGCTGCCGTATCGACACCACCATCGCTTATAGGCGGAAGATCATCGTTTGAATTCGTCGTAGTCATTCGCCGCCGACGCGTTTCTGACATTTCAATGGCTTCTGAAGACGATGCAGCAGACGGTAGATCCTGATCAGGCTGCTGCTGCTGTGCATCAGCAGATTTTGCAGCCGATTGAGCTCGCCGGCGTGCGGCACCCGCAACTGCAAGCTGCGATGTATCTTTCAGCAAAACAAAACAGGCAGCTAGTAAATGCGCAGCAGCCGATATAAATGCCATAAATGTCAGGTAGCGAGAAGGTGTAGGGTCACGCTCAAACCAACGCGCCTTAACTGAAGAAAACACAAACGTCGACAAGCCGTAGAGCGATAGCGGAATTCCCAAGGCAATACCCGAAAAGCGCGAGTGTTTAAAGTTTGAAGCGGTGGTGGCCATGGACGACATATAAGCAGCCTTTGAGCCTACACCTACCAAGGCAAACAGCAACGACATAGAAGCAACATAGTGGCTCTGCTTTTGCGATGGCTTTGGGGCGTCCAGATACTGGAAAGCGTAGCTTAGTCCGAGATATCCGCAAAACATCAGCACACCTGCTGCCTGGATAATGCGCGTCGGCCCTAGTCGCGATGAAAGGTAGCCAAACAAAGGTGCCGACATATAATGGGCATAGTCGCCAAGTGAGGCAACCATGTTGGTTTCATATTGCGTAAAGCCGAGAATTTCGCTAAAGGAAGACCCGTAAGTGGCAAAGAGCGAGGTCGTACCGCCGCATAGCATCGACAAGCAAGTACCAAAATACGATAGCGTGTCAGTAAACTTCTCCTGCGACTCCATGTTACAAGCTGTTGTGTCTATAAAGATGAAGATGCATCAAAAAGGCCAATTCAAATCTAAACAAACAAAAAGAGAGAAAAAATTGATCATCATAAATTTTTCCAGAGAGGGACTTTGGACATGCAGCTCTTATTTTTCCTCCTCTTTTTTTTTGCACACGCTGATTTTTTCTACATTATTTTTTGCGAATTTTAATACAAGCAAGCTCCTTAAACAGGGAGGGAGGAGAAAAGAGAATAAAAATGGGCTGCTGCCAGTCAACTGCACATGCAGCAACCTTGGAAACAAACACAGAAACTGAAGCAGCAGCAGTAGCAACAGAGTCACCTCCACGGCATAGCAGCACGCTTGACTTTGGACACACGACACTGTGGGCAGCCGAAGACCCGCTGACAGCAGCAATGCTACAGCGCAAGCGCGCAGAGTTTTGGGAAACAGCGCCAGCATTCGAAGGGCGCGTAGAGATATGGCTGGGACTGCGTATGGCCTGTGAAAGCGACGATATGCAGCTGGCTCAGGCAATTATCGAAAGCCTCAATGTAGTGGTTCCCAATGGGCGAATAGTCGATGGTGTTTATGATGAGCGGGGGGCCTGCTACGAGATCCCCCAGTACTGCCTGTCGTCGCCCACAAACCTGATGCCAGATAGCAGCAAGCTGCTTGAGCAGCGAGCCAGCGTCGACAGCGGCGGCATGCGTACAGCCGTAATGGCAGCTGGCAGCAACAGCAGCAGCCCGTCAATGACAGCACTGACTGCAAAGTCGCCAATTCCGCCCATCCAGATGTATCGCCTGGATGATACCGATAGCCAGTCGTCACCAGCATCGCCCTGGCACATGCTGGGCTCTGGCTTTGAGCTTGGCTCAAAGGTGTCGCTGCGCATCCGGCTGTCGACGGGCACGGACATCGGCGTGCAGATGCCGCGAGACGTGACAGTGGCCCAGCTGGAGCAGCAGCTGCGAGAGTCTGGACATGTGAGCAATACTCAACACGTGCATATGTTCTATCTTGGCCGGCTACTAAAGCCCGACAGTGCTCCTGCTCGCGATTCTGATCTGCCAAAGTCTGCCATTTTGCAAGCACTGATCTCATAAACCCCTGTACTTTTTTTCCCCCATTACTTTTGCTGATGACACATACTTTTCTTTTTTTTTTTTTTACATGAGCGAGCCAGCAACAGCCAGGCGGTCAGCAGCTTCGTTTCCAGCAATCCCCACGTGCCCACGAACATGTCGAAAACAGACATTGCCTCCACGCGCGCGAATGCGATCCAAAATGGGCTTGATGATGTCTTGGTTCTCCACAGGCTTGCGAGACACGCTGCTGGTCCACCCGTTCCGCTCCCACTTTCGGAACCACACGGTTAGACAGTTGATCGAGTACATGGAATCGGTGCAGATCAGCAGCTTCTTCTTGCTGTTCTCGGCAGCCTCGATAGCCCGCAGAATGGCCATCAGCTCAGCCCGCTGGTTGGTCTGCCGCCCATCGTCTGACAGCGACGATAGCGGCTCGGAAACGTTGCGCGGATCTCCAGCTCCAAAATACACTCCTATGCCGGCCCGTGCCCCTTCCTGGCCGTTTCGTGAGCTGGCGCCGTCAGTGTAGACTGTGATGAAGTCTGCAGTCTCGCCGGCCAGTGGTGTTGGCAGCGGCAATTGGCTGGGAGTTTTGTGGTGGTGGGGTCGCTTGCGGCTGACAGTGCGCGCATATGGCTCCGTACGACTGCTAGCTGCTACTGCTGGGCTTGCGCGGGCTGCTAGCAGTGCATTGGGTTTGTTTGCAACAAATGCCTTGGCCTCTGGCTCCAGCCTGAACTTTTTAAACACTGCGCCCGGAAACCCCTGTGTGGCCGCTTTGCATTCGTCCCAGGAGCGGTAGATTCCCGGCCGACGTCCTACCCGGACAGCATAGAAGAAGCTGCTGGCCTTCGGCATATGAAACAAAATAAAATTTGATAGAAATGTATATCAGAAGAAGAAAAGCTTTTTTTTTTTAAAACGGGGCGTTCTTGAGCCATTCAGCTTCTTCGGGGGTGGTGTCACGGCCCAGAGCCTTGTTACGCGACGGGAACCGGCCAAACTGGCTGATGACGTCGCGGTGCATCTCGGCAAACTTGCCAAACCCGCTGTTGCGCGCATCCTCGTCGGGCGCATCCAGATGCTCTGCAAGCTCCGTGTACATCTGCACGCTCAGGTCCTGGGCCTCGATGTCCTCGGCATGCATCAGCGGCATAAACACAAAGGAGCGCTTGACCAGCCGCAGCTGCTCGTGGAACTTGCGGCGGACCATGTAGAACGCCAGAGACCGCGCGATCTCGTCGCCGGCAAATGCTCGTGCCTCGCCGCGGTACATGTTGCGGCCCATCTGGTCCAGCAGCACAATCAGCGCCAGCGTCCCCTCTGCCGTCTCCTTCGCCACGTCCACATGTTCCCGCTCTCCCACTACCCGCGCAAATGTCTCGCCAAACTGCGCTTTGATTTCTCTGTCAATTTTCTCTGTCGGCTGGAACCACCACTTTTGGAAGCTCACCTTGCCTTCATCGTGCAGCCGGTCAGACTCAGCAAACCAGAACTTGTTAATGCTGCTCAGCACCTGCTGCGTCTCCGCTTTGGTTGCAACCCCTCTAAACCACCCCCACTGCCGCTGCCGCTGCTGCTGCTGTATTGCCCTCTGTGTCAGCGTACGAAGCATTGTAAATCTCTCAATTATACGAAATAAAGTTAAAAAAAACCTTGAATACTTTTACAAAAAAACTGTGCTATCCGCCTGCTCGCACGTGATGACGGTAATTCCCGCTTCTATAGCTCACTTCCTCCGGCTCATGGTTCGCTTATGCGTCACCTGCCTCAAAAAGTGAGTCAATCTCAGTCTCCCACGGATAATTGACTCATCAATCTAAGCGGAAAACCAGCAGCATTCACCCAATGCACCACAGCAAAGCTTATATATAAAAAGGCGGAGAGAATGCTTACCTTGTCCAGAAAACTCACAGACCACCACAAAAGCTTTTTTTTTCTCTTTTTGATCTCTATCTCTCCTTTTTGAAAAAAAAAATGACAGATAAGCTTATTGTTTTTGATACAACTCTCCGTGACGGCGAGCAGTCGCCAGGCGTCACTCTCAACACAGAGGAGAAAATCGAGATTGCTCGCCAGCTTGCGCGTTTGGGCGTGGATGTTATTGAAGCTGGTTTTCCGGTTGCATCGCCAGGCGACTTCAATGCCGTGCAGCGGATCGCCCGCGAAGTAGGCCCACTGATGGATGGACGCACAGGCGAAGGCCGGGTAAACGCTCCAGTGACCATCTGCGGTCTGGCCCGCTGCGTGGAAAACGACATTCAAACTGCCTACGACGCCATCAAGGATGCACCGCGGCACCGCATCCATGTGTTTTTGGCTACTTCTGATATCCACCTGGAGTTTAAGCTCAAGATCAGTCGCGAGCAGTGCAAGCAGCGGATTCGCGAGATGGTAGGCTTCGCCAAGGCTCGCTGCCAGGATATCGAGTTTTCGCCCGAAGATGCCGGCCGGTCAGACCGGGCATTTTTGACTGAGGCTTTGGCCGTGGCCATCGAGGCTGGTGCTACCACCCTCAACATTCCCGACACTGTCGGATACAACACTCCGCAGCAGTATGGCGAGCTGATTCGGTATTTGCGCGAGAACACAAGGGGCGCCGACTCTGTGGTGTGGTCTACTCACTGCCACAACGACCTTGGCCTGGCCACCGCCAACTCGCTGGCTGGCGTCAGCAACGGTGCTCGGCAGGTGGAAGTGGCCATGAACGGCATTGGCGAGCGTGCCGGCAATACGGCGCTGGAGGAGGTCGTAATGAACGTCCATACGCATCCGCAGGTGTACCCTGTGCACCACACTATCAACACCCGCCTGCTGTTCTCCACGTCGCGTATGGTTGCGGACTTGTCAGGGATGTCTGTGCAGGCCAACAAGGCCATTGTCGGCCGCAACGCCTTCCTGCACGAGAGCGGCATCCACCAGGATGGCGTGCTCAAGAACAAGCAGACGTATGAGATTATCCGTCCAGAAGATGTTGGCGTCACCACCGGCAACTTGGCCTTGGGCAAGCACTCGGGTCGCCATGCCTTCAAGACCAAGCTTGAGGAGCTGGGCTATGGTGGTAGCGCGCTGTCTGACACGCAGTTCCAGCAGGCCTTTGTCAAATTCAAATCACTGGCCGACTCCAAAAAATCAGGCGTCACCGACGGGGACATGCATGCGCTGGTAGCCGATGTGCGCTCTGCCGCGCTCTCGGGCAGCACTGATTCGCCTGCACCAGCAACACAGGCAACGCAAGCAGCGACCTCAACAGATATGCCCGCAGACGCCCATGACCAGCCAGAACCAAAGTCGCAGCGGTTTGTTCTCCGCCACATGCAGGTGTTTACTGGAGTGGGTATTACCCCAACAGCCACAGTCACTCTTTACGATGCCCAGGCTGGCCGTGACGTCACCGACGTTGCGTTGGCCCAGAACGGACCCATCGAAGCAGTATACTCGGCCATCCAGCGCATCACTGGGCTGCAGATCGAGCTGCTCAACTTTAGCGTATCAGCTACCAGCGAAGGGCAAGACACCTTGGGCAAAGTTGCGGTGCGGGTAGCTCATGCCGGCAGCACACAGCAAGCCCAGGAGGCAGGCAAGACGGAAGGAACTCTGACAGCATATGGTGCTGAGCCCAAGTTCACTGGACTGTCCACCAATGTGGATATCATCACCGCATCTGCCAACGCCTACCTGACTGCACTTAACCGTCTGGTAGCTCACGATGCTAGCCAAACTCGTGCCAGCCAGCAAGAGCGCAATGTCAACATTTAACTCTTTTTCTTATTCTTGTGATTATTATAAAAAGCTTTTTTTATTTGTTTATTTATTTATTTTTAGTTTCCATAGGAACCATACAACTCACGCATAATCCCAGCAGCAATATTCAGCTCCTGTACAATCTCCCAGCCCAGCATGACCTGGGTATAGTAGAACGAGTAGCGCATTCGAGCAACCGCACGCCGTATGGACAGCTCACGCTCATCAGCATCGTCATTGCTGTCGTTGTAAAACAGCTGCACGGCTGGCCCCAAGCACTCGGCAACCCGGCTCTGGGCATCCAGCACAGGAGGCAATGCCGGAGGCAAAGGTGTCTTGAGCACCAGGGCTGATGCCAGCACATACATGGTTAGCGAGATCAACGCGTCTCTTTGCTCTCTTACTACAGCCGTAGGAGCCAGCAGCTCCTTTTCCACGCGCCGCTGGATCTCCTGCTGGTCCTCTAGGCTTTCCGCCGAATCGGCAGAACTACTATGGCTGCTGTTGAAGCTTGTTCGCGACAGGATATGAGGAGGGCTATCCAGATGCCCCTCCTGCTCTCGCTCCAGCAGCACTGTAGATGAAAGAGCCATGGGCAATCCAAGCATAGAAGTGGATGACCATGGCAACGATGCTGACGAAGAAATGGACGAATCTCTGCTGACAAGGCTGCTATTCTCACTTGGCTGGCTACTTGCAGAAGCAATGGTCCCCTGATCGTCCAAAGCCGGCAGCAACGGTAGCAGCACCCAGCGCGCCGCCACCAATGCGTCCAGAATGCGCTGACTCGCATGAGTTATCCGCTGGTAGGTCTCTACCGGGAACCGGCCCTTAAGCCGTGGCTCATTCAGCGTGTCCTGCAACAGGGCACGGATCTCCAAGATGGAATCCTGAAGCTGCTGCTCGCTATCCAAGTACTCGCGCACCGTACGCATTGCCCGCCACAAGCGACTTTGATTCTGGGCTTGCTGCGGCTGCCACAGTCCGGTCCACAGCTGCGTGTACATCAGCGATGCCGTGAGCAGCCACCAGCTCATGGCCTGGCGCACACGCACCCGGGCCTCAAACGGCCACACATACACAGTCATGAGCATCCCAGCAACGACTCCCAGCGCCACCGCAAACGTGCGCCGCACAGCCAGCTCACCCACGCCCAAGTCGCGGTCCTCCCGAGCCACCCACTTGTTCACCAGAACCACGCCAAATGTCAGCAGCGCAAACTGCCCAATGCGCGGATACCGCCCATGCAAGATCACATGGAAGCAGGGCACCGAAAACAACACCAAGGCCACATACGTCGCGAAGGGGTTCTCATGCCCGATTTCATAGGCCAAAAATGCCGCCAGTCCCCCAGCACATGTTCCCAGCACCCGGAGCAGACTCACCATTGCCGACCCTCCCACCGTCGGCACCATTATGGCTGCCGCCGAAATCACCGCCCACTCCATCCGCTGCCGCCGCATCTCCAGGTACCAGTCTAGCCCCAGGTACCATGGCACCGCCATGGCTGTCACCAAAAATGCATACTTTGTCGCAAAACGCACGTTTGCGCGGCGTGCCCACATGCCCGCCCGCCACAGCGCATGCCGCACGCGTGCTTGGGCCCCATAGGGTCGTGGCGCATGCAGCGCTCGCGGATCCGAAAACTGCGCGCTTTCATGGCGCGCCTCCAGCTCCGCCGTTGCTCCCGTGTCCCACAGCGCCCGCCACCCCGCCCATACCGGCCGTGCCGCCGCCGCCGTCTCCCCCAATCCGAACTCGCGGTCCAAACATACCTCCAGCACCCGCGGAAGCAGCCCGCAAACGCCGTCCACATAGGCTCGCAATCCAAACACAAAATAATGCACCACAAACACGTGCTCCTCCAGAGCCAATGCCGCCGCGGTGCCTTCCAGCCCATGCACAGCTGCCGTGTACTCCAGCTCAAACTCTGCCTCCTGTGCCCGGAAATCTGCCCGTAGCTGGGCAACTCGGAACTGGGCATTGGGGATGCTGCCCGTAGACAGTGCCGTGCTGGTCATTTCGTGCACAGCAGTCAGCACCACGTCGCCTGCGCGCAGCAGGAGCTCAACAGGACGGCGGATGCGGCTTACCAGCGCCTTATATGCCAGCTCTGCATCTGCAGAGTCTGCATTGCTGCTGCTCCCGTTGGCCCGCAACTCCAAGGCTGCACCCATACTGCCCATATGTCGGCTCAGCCCATCGATGTCTGTGGCCAGCCGCTTCAGTGCCCTCCGCCGCGTCCACGCATGCCATACGCTCATGTCGAGCTCTACCGCATCCACCGCCCTTCTCAACTGCTGCACACAAGCCCGATGCGCCCTCAGCGCCTCCTTCAGCTGCAAGGGCTTGGCCCCATGCATTTTCTGCTGCCCCACCACATGCGATGCTCCTGCGCTTTCGCCTCCTTCGCCTACCACCTGCCCCACCATCTGTAGTAAGACTGTTCGGAATGACGTCACTGTCTCCTGCAGCTCCCTTTGCACTGCTGCTGCCGCCGTCGCTGGCTTCACCATCCAGCCCACACACGCACTGATCGCCATCCCGGCCAAAAGCGCAACCAAGACATGCTCTGTCTTTTTGCCCACGCTCTCGCCAAGCTCATCGTCTCCTGGCCGTGCAGACCCTTTGAGATTCACAATGGGGGCTTCTCTCAGCATGACCAGATACAGGGCGATATTAGACATCGCCGTTGCCGTAGATACCGAGGGCCGCCCCGTATTAGCCTTAAAAAACGCCAAGCACCAGCTATGCCCAAAAACAAACAAGCCCAGACTGACCAGCTTGCTTTGAAGAGCTAGGGGCTTGCCGCCATCTGCATCCGGCGTGTAATGCAAATGCACCTGTTCAGCTGCAAATAATGCCACATAGGTCATCATACTTGTCACAAGCAGCCATACGCAAGCAACTATTCCTCCCTCGACCAGGCCGCTCCGGCTCTTCGCCGCATGGTACCAGATCGTCGCGTTGGTTACCAAATGCGGTGATATGAACTCAGGGTCACCCAGCCAGTCCCGCAGCATCGGCACGAAGGGAAAAAGCCCAGCTATCGCATATGCCAAAACTGCCTTAAACACCGCAGTCTGCTCCTTTCTCGTCAATGGCATCAGCTTGCTAATCAGCCAATGAGCCTGCCCTTTTACCTTTGCCATCCGCGCTTTCCCGCTGTTTCGCTGTGTAGTGTGCGGATTTATTAACGGTGTGTTTTCGCTCGGAATGTCGGCTATGCTGTGTGAGGTTGATATGGGCATAGTAACGCTTCGTCCTAATGACCATGGCTCGCCCATTGTTGACTGACGTCGGTCAACGGTATCGTGTAGTTGCTGGAAGAGCATGCTTGCTCGATTGCTACCCATGCTTAGCGACCCTTTTAACCTTGGCTTGTTCCTCTCTCTACTATTTGCCATGTTTAATATATGCACAAAATAAAATGAAATTGAATAAAAAAGGAAAGAAAAAAAACTATACAATGGAAACGTAGAAAAGGAAAGGAAGAAAAAATTACATCAAAACAATACAATTACTTAATTTTCCAAGTGTACCCTACTCTTTAAAAAAAACAATTAGTTTATGGTTTATATTGGTGATACGATCAAAAAAAAAACAAATCTATTGAAACCGATTAATATTATGAGAATATCAGCAACACTATGTACATTATCTACGCTGCACTTTCGATAGCTTCTGTATGTAGATAGGTGAGAAAGAAGCCGTCACCCACTATGGCTCAAAAATACTGCCAAAGATGAGCGGCCATAAAAATAATCAGTGGTTGTTCCACTAATTATATAGATTATCCTCGCAGCTGATTAATCCTTCTTCAAATGGATAAATCA
>JANBUW010000147.1:0-13352 GCA_027579605.1 Coemansia brasiliensis | reverse complement strand
GCGTTTTTGACCAAAATACGCAGTATGGTTGATGCGCACCCTGAGTTTGCTGGCAGCGTTCCAAGGCTGGAAAATGGTGGCGTTGTCTGCCTAAATGCCAACAACCTCCTGGCAGAAGACACTATGGAGACAGTGCTTGGCAGTCTATGCCACCATCTCCCCAAGAGCTCCGATAAGCCCGACTACAACTACACCTATGTTCGGCTAGCCATGACACCGGTTGGCAAGCGGCTTTGTGAAGTAAATCCCGTCGCCGAACTGATAGTGGACATATCGGATGCGCTCCAAGCACATATGGCAGTACTGTTAGAATAAAAATTTATTTTCCCAAAAACTCCTCCATGGCTGTTACAATATATAATATAGCCCAAACTCTGATGAAAGGACATATTCCATCAGGCTATAATCCTTGCCCCTTTTTAATCATATAACACTGGCATTCTCTAAAATTTTGGAGAGGCTTACCCAAAATTTGGGCGAATGCCAAGGGAGTTTTCAGTGAAAGCTTCCTTCCATATTAAGTGATAGCTAATTTGTCTTTTTTTTGTCTCAACTTGGTTTGTTTTATTTTACCAATCGTCTTTTCTACTAAGCGATATCCTAACTTTCTTTAAATTTGTGGTAATTTCTTGATCAGCTGCTATTTTTTAAAAGGTTACTTCCATGTTTTAACATTATAACCTTTAGGAAAATTGTGCATTCCAATCATATGCTTATTGAAAGATGGTGCATAGTGATAATAAACTGGAGGATAGCAAAAATAACACCTATAACTTTCTTCAACCATTATTATTTAGAATACTATTCTTCAAAATATACTGTAAAAATGTTTAATGGACAGAATAGTAGAAATATTTTTCTTTTATATCTGCCTAATTTTTCCTAGATAGCATTTGTGTTTACCATTGCTAGGGGAGGTTTTATTTGCTAATAATAAATATATTTATTAATTACAATATTGGCAATTATTAAAAGGAAATTATAAAAGGAAATACAAAGATTTACATCACATCTGCTATACCTTAATATAAAATTTATTATTTTTTCATATTGATGATTTGCAAATCATACATAATTAGGCACATGTTTTGCAAAAAAATACAACAAATGGCTTTATATGGCCAAATAATCAGTGATAATTCTGCTAATTACGTAGATTATCCTTGTAGCTAATTAATTCTTTCCTGAATGGATAAATTAGCAGGAGACTCATGCAGAATGAGCTTTGCACTTCTTTTCTTTTTTCTTATAGTCCTACCCAAACCCCATTTCCTTTTAGAGGTCATCTTAAACTAAATAAATAGCGGCTAATCAAGGAATTATTACAAATTTAAAGAAAGTTAGGATATTGCTTAGTAGAAAAGACGATTGGTAAAATAAAACAAACCAAGTTGAGACAAAAAAAAAGACAAGTTAGCTATCACTTAATATGGAAGGAAGCTTTCACTGAAACCACTTACATCTTGTAAGTAGAATTAAACTTTGGTTATTTTGCTAATTTTGTACAACCTCCTTTAGAAAGTAGCAATTACTTCAAAATACTGCTTAACTGTCTGTTTAAGAAAAGAGACTAAATAAATATATTATTAAATTATTCTGTTTAAAAAAAACAATCTGAAAACTGTATTTCGTTAGTATATGCTAGGTGCTAGCATTAGAATTTAGTATATGCCTGAATATCATACACGTAATTTCTGATATGTAAGAATGAGCAATAACATTGAGTTGAACAACTCATTTATTGACTTTATAACCTTTAGGAAAATTGTGTTTTTCAATCATATGCTTATTGAAAGATGGCGCATAGTGATAATAAACAGAAGGATAACAGAAATAGCAAGTGTAGCCAATTGGATTTGAACTCATTATGGAAAAGATTAGTTGAGGTGATTGCTAGGCAGAAGAAAAACAAAAAAGGGATAATATTTTTCTTTTATATGGGCTTATGTTTGCCTAGCTGGAATTTGTTAATAGCTTCCTTAAGGATGTGGTCATACTTAATACTATTGCAAAAAATTACAATGGGAATTAAAGCAGAGCATATATTATTGACTAAGAAGGAAGCAAAGAATAATACTATTTGCTTCAAAAAGTATAAATAAAATAAAGAAACATAGAATACCTTTTTAGAAAGAAATAAAAGAACATAAGTCAGCTGCTTCTTCAAAGAATTAAAAGAACAAAAATTTCTGCCCTAAAGGAGCGAAAGAGCAAAAAAATTGCTATAAAAAGAATAAAGAAACATAGTATGCCTTTTTAGAAGGGAATAAAAGAAAAGTCATTTGCTCCTTCAAAGGAGTAAAATAAAAATGTTTGCTCTAAAGAAATAAAAAGGCAAAATGTCTGCTTCAAAGAAATAAAGGAGCAAAAGTATTTGCTTCAAACCCCTCATGAAAATCCTGATGAGTTTTCCATCTGAAATCCTTTTATTCTTCGTTAGCAATAGTAAGAGCATACACCATTGTAATTGGTGCCGAGGAAGGTCATATCTTGGGTCAAGGGCCGCTCTTGAAATTGCTTAGATTTGTATACAGTATTACGCCCTATTAATCAGAAAGCTAAACAGTGTACTGCCCGTTCTGACTGTGCATAATATCTTTCCGTGCCAGCCTAAGTAGGCATAGTACTATTTAGCTGGCATTTGCAATAACCAGGCAGATGTAATGAAATTATGCTGTTTAAAAGAGGACCGGCGTTTAATTTATACTCTAAAATTTCCAAAAACACACCAGAAACTAGAGGCGATTCTAGCTCCGAATCTGCAAAAGGTAGCAAGCAGAGGTTTTTAGTGATCAGGGAAGGAAACTAGAGCGCTGTTTACCATATAAACATGGTGCGCATACTGCACAGGTATTGCGACATGTTTACTACATAGCACAATCAATGGAAATTTTGTAGGCTAAACACATAAATTCAATGGCAAACTCATTCATAAAGATACCCAAAATTTGCTTTAACGAAATATAAATGAAATGCAGATAAACAAAATGCATGGCTATTGAATAAACACGGCATCTTCTCGAGAAAACTCGTCCATTATGCCTGAAAAGTAAGAGCGAATGTTTGCCAGCCCAGCTGAAGCAACGCTAACAGCTGTATTTGCCAGCGACACGTCAGTATCAGTAGATACTGAGCCAGCTGGAGGAACAGGCGACCGAGGCACAAAGTCTAGAGGCTGGAAAGCAACAAAGTGGTGAATTGCATGGCTTAGAAACTCTGCACTGCCTTCTGCCGTTGCTATAGAACTCGGGTTCACTGAATCCGCCCCATTCATGACCCGCTCACGTGATTTAATTCCGCTGGACATGCAATTTAAACTCGCTTCCTTATTCGTCTTATCGCCAATGCAATAAACATCTTCTTGGCTTTCACACAAAGAGCTTTTGTCCAGCCGCTTTGCCACCCACCCCACGTGCCTGCGGTATTGCTGCTGGCACTGGGCTCTCTTTGCCACTGACTTCCATGCAGACCGAGACTTTGGACATGAAACTTCAGATTCTGATGCACTCAGCTTTGCACGCATTTTGGGCTCCCGGTAGCTGCTCTTGTGGTCCAGAAACGAAGGGCGACATGATCCACGACACTTTAGAAAGTCTGCCAGCGATGCATCGCTTAGTGACCGCTGTGGTTTTCTGTATTCGCTCGAGTTGCTTGATGACGCTGCTTCGTTTAAATCTACTGCGCATAAAAGCGACTGTTGCTGGTGCTGGGATGTCTGGGGCTCATAATGTACAGAGTGTAGTTTGGTGTTGTTTTGCAGCGATGTGAGCCAGTCAGCAACCCAGTCAGCTTTGGCGCTAGCGGGTACTGGCCTATTGGTTGCTTCTACTACCTGGGAAGGCGGAAAGTGCACGCTACACCAGCTGTCGCTTATTGCGTCTATGGCCTCGTCCATGCTATTATCTATACAAATAAAAAAATAAATAACTAAAGAAATTTTTTTTTTAAAAAAAAAAAGCACCACTGCCTATTTATAAACAAAGAGCTGTAAAGTATGACTTATGTTCAGCTGCAAAAAAAAACAGCAAATCCTTTTGCCTATCAAAGAGAAAAAGTTCTCAGCAAGGCACGTTTGTGGCTGAAACCTCTTTAAAAAAAAAACTTTCCCTTTTGTAAACATTTCAAGGGTGAGAGGATCGGAGAATTTTGCATCTAAAAAGAAGACAATCACAATCGGACATCCCGATTGACTCCATGTTTCCTTTTTACACCAGGGGAACATATGGTATTGATGGGATTTACTCTATTGCAAAACCAGCAATACTATGGCGATAAACAGCAGATGAGTGTTTATAAGGGCGCTTGGAATTGCGCCATCGATATCCATGTTGTTGATCAGGGTTGCTCCAGTCATACGACTTGCGCCATCCATGCTGTCACGACGCCCACCATCAGGATCCGACCGAATCGGTGGCGGCAGTGGCGGTGGCGGCGCGCTTTTAGGCTTGGGCCTGCTTTCTTCCTTTTTCTCCTCAACCGGTCCTCCATCAGATCCAATAATTGGCATGTCTTCGGGCTCTCCCGCACGCTTCTGGCTGCAAAATATCTGCTGCTGCCCCTTTTCCCCTAGCTTTAGCTTTTTGTAATAGCCATCGTCGCCACACTTTTCATAGCATCTAACGACATTTTCTTGCCGCAGACACTTGCACGTCATGTTGATGCCGCAGATGTTTACTTCAGCTCGTGTCTGCGCCAAGCATTTTTTAAATGAGGCGGGATTTTCGCACGCGCCCGCTGCTGCGCTGATGCCTGCGAATATCAGAATACCAATAGCAGTTGCTGCAACAATGCCTCGCATAGCTTTTGATTTGTGTAGAGGATATATTTTTCTAATAAACAAATGTAGTAGATGATGCAAGCAAGTTTGCTCCTAAAAAAAAGCAGCTTACATTGTGCAAATGAAACCCAAATGCCATATGGCAGATGTCCCTCTCCGCAATCAATATTTCATTTCTACACTAATAAAATAACCCACTGTCCACGTGCCACTGGTCCCCTAAATCATTGCAAATTAGAAAGCTTTCAAATATTAAACCTAAATTAGCCGATTCAAATCTGTTCATCTCCCTAAAAAAGATTGTATTATTTATTTACTACAAAATAAACAGCTGGATGAGATGGGCCGCAAAAAGGAAACGGTGACATACAGCAGCACATTCTCCACATCAGTGCGGGAGGGCAGCATGGGAGCGGGGGTGCAGTTTGCCTCAACACTAGACCCATTGAGCGACCAAAACAGCAACGTGGTAGAACACTACCGTCCACGTGTCTCCTACTATATGCGCGAGCAAGCAGGCAACTTCCACTACGGCAAGCAGCACCCAATGAAACCACATCGGCTCACTCTAACTAACCACCTGGTCCTCAACTACGGGCTGCACAAATACATGGATGTCTATGAGCCGCGTCGAGCCACCGAAGAGGAAATCCGGCAGTTCCATGCTGCCGACTACATTGACTTTCTTAAGCGTGTTACGCCGGACAATCAAAACGAATTTGGCAACTGCTTCTCCGAGTTCAACATCGGCGATGACTGTCCGATATTTGACGGCATGTGGGACTTTTGCCGTATATATTCTGGTGCCAGCATCGAGGCTGCTCGCAAGCTGATTTCGGGCGCATCCGATATTGCTGTCAACTGGATGGGCGGGCTGCACCATGCCAAAAAATACGAGCCCAGCGGGTTCTGCTACGTAAATGATATTGTTTTGGCCATTCTGCAGCTGCTCCGCTACTACCCACGGGTATTGTATGTGGACATTGATATCCACCATGGCGATGGCGTGCAAGAGGCCTTCTATACCACTGATCGGGTAATGACGTGCTCGTTCCATAAATATAACGGCGAGTTTTTCCCAGGAACTGGCGCTATCGACGAAATGGGCTCGGGTTTAGGCAAATTCTACGCTATCAATGTGCCTCTGCAGGACGGCATCGATGACCGTTCCTATACCCAGCTATTTAAAACCGTAATGACCGCCGTAATGGAGACGTTTAAGCCCGGAGCCATTGTGTTGCAATGTGGTGCTGATTCGCTGGGCCTGGATCGCCTGGGTGTTTTTAACCTGTCGATTGCTGCTCATGGCGAGTGTGTAAAATTTATGCGTCGGTTTGGCGTCCCCATGATGGTCATTGGCGGTGGCGGTTACACTATAAGGAATGTTGCGCGCTGCTGGACTTACGAAACAGGTATTGTGTGCGGCGCCGATTTGCCCGATCAGCTGCCCAATACCGTTTATAATGAGTTTTTTGCTCCTGACTACAGCCTCCATCCGCAGCTGTCTGGCCGAGTGGTCAACCACAACTCGCGTCCATACCTGAATGCGCTGACTGCGCGCATACTTGAGCAGCTGCGTTATCTCAAGGGTGCTCCGTCTGTACAAATGCAGGAGGCTCCTCCGGATATTCAAGGGTTTTTAGAGTCTGAGGAACATCGGCAGAAGGATATTGATGACGATAAGAATAAAGACAAGAAGGAGGATCGCTCGGGAAGGCGGGAGCATATAGCTGAGTTATATGAAGGTGACCATGACCATGATGCTGAAGACAGCAGCAGCGTACTGGACATCTAGCATTGAAAAAAAAAAAGTCACTTTATTCTACTTCCCATAAGTTACGTTATGCACCCTTTATGCCTTTTTATAGCCAAAAAAAAAAAGCTAAAGTTTCTATGTTGTAAATTAGCTTTTCCTTTTTTATTTCCTTTTATTAACAAGTTATATGACTATTGCATCGCTAGAAACTTTGTTAGCTGCTAAGATTCCTCTATGGCAAGTTGTCTTGGTCGGTGGCACAACGCTATTTGCCAGCAGATTCCTGCGTCGCCACCTACTACACACAACGCCGTCTCTGCCAAAAGCAGGCAAAAAGAATAAAGTAGTTAAAACCACGCGCGATATGGCAATGGGAGAGGATATCAAGCTGGTATTGGTTATCCGAACAGACTTGGGAATGTCCAAGGGCAAAGTAGCCGCACAATGCTCGCATGCCACATTGGCATGCTACAAAGAGGCACGCAAAAGAGCTGCGGAGCTAGTTAGGCAATGGGAAGTGATGGGACAGACCAAAGTAACTTTAAAATGCTCATCTGAGGAAGAAATGGTTCAGATGGAACGCAAGGCCCGTAACTGTGGTTTGATCGCACAGTCCATCTGCGATGCTGGCCGTACGCAGATTGCCGCCGGATCAAGAACCGTTTTAGGAATTGGTCCTGGCCCTGCTAGCCTAGTAAACAAAGTATCTGGGCATTTACAGCTTTACTGAGAAAAATAATCAGTTGTTATTTGATTTATAAGATGAATAGAAACTGTGTAATGTTTTACACACTTGTCAAAAAATGCAGATAAATGAAAATGAAACTTTGAAACACCCTTTAGTCAATCAGATCTCTGTTACGACCATTATCTTCGGAATAGCGTTGCTTAACATCTTCAGGGTAGCCGTCACGAGAGATAATGCGGTTATCCAAATGCTGCCTGTTTGGGTTGTAGTCGTCAGCATATTCGGGAGCATAGTCCTGAGCACCCATTGCATACTGGTGGTCGTTGTACTGGGTGGTCATGTTGGTGGGAGTAGGGCGCTTGCGGAATCTTCTCCACAACAAGTAGCCAATGATGGCCAGCAGCAACAGAACAGCCGCAATGATAATGATGATGGTGGTCAAGTGGTTCTTCTTAGGCTCCTCTTCCTCTGCAGCAGCAGGCTCGGGCGATGAGCTGGGAGCTTCCGAAATAGGAACAGTAGAGATGGCGTCAGCGCTGGATGAAGTGGGAGCTGGGGCTTCGCTGGAGCTGGATGGGCCAATATGGACGCCCTGGTTGGAGTTGAGGTCACCGCCAACCAGCAGCCCAGAAATGGAAGGCTCGCCGCTGGGATCGACCATGGCGTAGTTAGGGTCGTTGTTATTTACGTAGCTCATATCTTCCGTGTACAGGTAGATGGTGGAGCCAGCTACAGCACCACCCCACTCCAAGAAGTTCGACAAAATGGTGTAGTAGCTATACACTTCCGAGCTACCACACAGGCTATCGCCAACCACCACCGAGTGGCTGTAGATGGCGGCAACGGCCAGGTTGGGATCATGGACGCCATAAACTGTGCCGAATGGCGAAGCACAAGTCTTGCCATCCTTGTTGGCAGTGGTGAATTTGTTTGTGCACAAAAAGTCCTTTGTGTTTGAAGCATAGAGAGGAGATGCCTGGCCGCACTCGGCGGGCGCGCCACCGGTAGCGTCCTGCACCTGCGGCATGGACCACGAGCCGCCGCTTACCGACCGCTTCACATAAAACTCGTTACTCCAGTCGCTAGGGTTGGCAGCAATGTAGTTCTTCCACTGCACGTCGTTACCGCCGCTAAACTTCACAATGGCCACGTTGTTGGCAAAGGTAATAGGGTTATATTTGGGATGCGCTTCGGTGGACTCCACATTGAACGTGCCCACATTGCCGGTGCCCCCATCTGATACCATCACCTGGTAGGATGCCGAGTCATCCAAAATGTTCGAGTTCGGCTTGTACTCCAGGCAGTTTGCTGCTACAAACGCAAGCTTGTTGCTCACCAATGCCAGCTCGCAGGTGGTGGGCGTCCCATTCTTTACCAAAATGCCCCCCTTCATCCCAAGCACGCTGGATGTTTCCAGTCGCTTGACTACTGTGTGCTGTCCAGCAGCTTCAGTGGCCAATGAGGCCGCAAATAGACTTAATCCAACTGTCAGACGCGACAGTACTCCTATGCCTCGCATAATCAATCTATCTCTCAAGGGTTAAGCTAGTTTACCTATTTTAATATAAATTAACGAGAAAAAGTTTGGTAGGATGCAGATGTTTAAACAGACTTTGCTGCTATAAATGCAATAATAAAAACAAGTACAGAAGAGTAAGAAGAGAAGAAAAAGATTGGTTTTTTTAGACCAACATGAGAATTTTATTAGTCTATGCTTAAAAGGACACCAAGTGGTTTTAATGGGCTTTTCTTCTTCATCCTTTGAAACTAAGGAAACCTAATGAACAAAAGAAAATAATAAAAAAAGCGGGCTTTTACACTAAAAGCACAAAATAAATTCCTTTTGCTCAATAAAGACTTGGCAATTATAAAAGAAGTGGTTAAAAGGAGGAAAAAAGAATTTATCTTAAAATACAGCTTTATCATTTAGTAAGCATGCCCTCCCCCCAGCTTACATGCCTTTAACTGGCATTCATTCATTAAAGCGGCCAAACGCATACACCCAAGAATGAGTTTTTTTTTAAAAAAAAAAGCTGAATATCGGGTAAGGATACCAATTACATTCTGCCGATGGCGCAGCTTGCTACATTTAGCATGAGCATATTGGCAGGTTTAGATTCCCAGATATGTAGAGTCCAGTTTACATCGTGTATTTGGTTTGCAAAAACTAAAGCACATAAAACTTAGTTGCGAGGGCGGCACTTTGGTGGCTCAGGAGCGCTCGATGGGGCTTCGCTATCCTTGCCGGTCTCGCTGGGCTGCTCGCCGCCAGTAGGCTGCTCACTGCCGGTAGGCTGCTCGCCACCATCCGAGGGCTTGGAAGAGCCGCCAGCGCACTCAATAGTGACCGAGTCAACAAAGGCCTGGTAGACCGTGGATGGAGTCCAGGGAGTCGGGTATCCAGACCACTCCTGGGTTCCCTGGGCACCAGAGTTTCCGCCATCCCAGATACCAAAGGACACACGGCTCTCGCTGGTGGGGTACTTGTAGACGTTGCTCTGAGGATCAAAGGTATCCTGGCGCTTGAGCTCACGGATCGGCTGGTTGTCGACCAACCAGACAATTCTGTCCTCGGACCAGTCGATGGTGTAGTCGTGGTACTCGGCAGAGGTGTCAGCCATGCTGTACGCAGTCATCTTGGTGTAGTCCAGCTCCTTCTGGTAGTAGTAGTTGGTCTGCACCTGAGCCGGGTCCTTGCCCACCCACTCAAAGTCGATCTCATCGCCAGTCTGCTCGTTGATGATAATGAAGCTGGTCACCACGCCCGTAGCAACTGAGGCTGTCTTGATGCGAGCTGTCACCCGGCCATAGTGGATCGTGCTGGATGCCTTGGCCGTAGCTCCAAATCCTTTGTTGTTGGGCGCATCGTACGTCATCTTCAGCACCATGTTGCCGTTCTCCACAGCCACGTTGTTAGGCTCAAATACCGACAGGAACTTGTTGGTTTGTGGGTTGCCCTGGTACGAGTTAATTGCGACGGCGTCGCTGGAGCTGTCAAAGTTCACTGTTTGCGAGATGCAGCCCTCTGGTTGCCAGCACGAGGTCGAATTGTATGACTTTACTGGGTCGCAAAGGTCCCACAGGCAGAACATGGCGCTAGAGTCGCAGTATCCCTCGCGGAAGCATGGCGAGAACTCATTACAGGTGCTCTGGCCCATCACCGATGATGCCAGTGAAAGTGCTGCCGCAGTAACAATCGATGTGATCTTCATTTCGCTATTAAAAAGGGATAGGTTATTCGAAAGTATAGATAATTTTTTATATCAGGTAATGCGAGCTGAAAAGGAAGAGGATCTGAAGGAGAGGAAAAAGAGGGTGAGATTTGAGCAGGGGAGAAAACAAGGGAAGACCGTATTTATAACAATACGGTCTGCGGAAAATATGCTGCCATGCGCTCCCCCAGACCACACGGGAAAAGGAGGCGGTCCCAATTTGCAAAAGAGAAAAAACAGGCCGATGCAATCATGTCGATTCCTCGCAAGTTTCTATGCATGAAAAGTGAAAGAGAGGAGATTCACGCGTGCTTTTATTTTTCCCAATGATTGTTCTTGGTTGGAAATTCTCTTACTCTCGTGGCAGCATATTTTGCGCACTTTTTGCAAAGTCCGGTTTTTATTTCTTTGCATCACAATTAGAATGATGTGCCGCGGATCCCGAAAAAGGATGTTATTTTTGGAATTTGCAGATGCATAGAAAAATAACCGGTTTGTTGTTTATTTGAGCCAAGCTTTAAAGAAACAAAACATTTAAATTTTTCTACTCTGGAATTTGACTGCTGCTTTCTCCATGTACTTTGCATTTATATTGTGGTAGCTCTGCTCAGAGCGCATTTACGAGACGCTGTTAAACCCATAGATAAAAACATGTGCTATTGACAAAGGACCTGCCAAAGGATGGCTGCGCTGCCTGAATTTTAGTCATATGCAGCGTAATTCCTTCTGAATAGAGATTTAATTGCGTGGATCTTGGAACCCTTCCAATATTGTCAGCAAAGAGCACAGCTGTTCGAATTGTTATGCCATCCGTTTCTCAATATTCCGCAGCAGAAATTAAGTCTTGTCTGGTATAAGCATGAAAATTTACTAAAAGCTGCACCCCCTATTTTCCGTAGTACTGGCGCTTATCATTACGATAATTAGATTGTCAAACCAGCGTTTATTTTACAGCTCAGCTCCCCTTCCAAAAACTGTGGATTTGAAGACTATACTATGCCTTTTGATGCCTTGGTGTTTAAATAGAGCAACATGCTCCCACTTGCATGCGCTCATCGCCATAAAACCTTGCTATAACTTTCCACTCTCTTATCATTATATTTTTGGCAAAGCTCTCAAAGCAAGTTTTGTATTAGTTCGTTGGCCTTTCCTCTTCTGCAATGTTTCGGAACAATAGAACAATATTGGAGCGCTATACATTTGGGTTTGTGCGAGGGCACTGAGCATATGGGCAATTTGGGGGGAGTAATATACATGGGATATCCAGAATGAATAGAGGACCTAATAATCAGATCCACGTTTATATTCGCACCACTGTCAGTAAAAGCGCTTCCTACCAAAATATTTTATTTATTTAGAAAGTTATTGCTTGAAATTCTAGAAAAATATGTCTGCTCTTTCCGAGAACGGTTGATATTGTATGCTTTGCAATGAGACTTGCTATCATTTCTTGGAAATTGGACGGCGAAGCATTGCTTTGCGAAAAAAATATATTTTTTTAGCGCCGCGGGCTAATAAGTATATTATGTGTTGGTGACTATGTCAGAAACTATTCTGCATATTTGCTTATTGAGAAGGGAAAAATCGCTATGTCAAAGGAAGATCTATATCGATATGCGAGGAGCTCTGGATTTCCGAGAGAATTTGGAAAGAGAACAATTTACTCCTTCCTCCGAGCAGTTAACTATGCGAAGCACTTTGTTTCAAGATTCAAGCTGCTTGAAGAACTTATGCTCACCTCTTCTCCTGTAAATATCGATGAAATCCAGCTTATATTGCTAAACCTAATAGCCAACGAGCATGTACGACAAAGCAAAATGTTGCCTAAATATGGATTTAGACTTGGACACATAATACTGATGCATATCTGTTGGTATAATGGCCCACCAACAGTTATATATTGCAAAGAGGGAATACATCGATGACTGTGAGCTAGGCATAGATTTAAAATAATCTCCATTTACTATATTAATAAAGCTGCTACTGATGTAAGCGATATCATGACTTCCAAAATAAGACCGATAGTGGATCAAGATAGAAGCGATCAAAACGAAATTGAATTTATGTGTTGAGTTGGCTCAAGGCGGCACTGGTGCTTGTATATCATGTAACCCTCAGCATTTTTATTCTGTAATCCCATTATATAAGTCCATTGCCTAATAAAAGCGCTGCAACTTGTGCACTTGGTGTTATATTGGTGTAGTATCCTCTGCAATTGCATATATCCACTAGAGGTGCAGATATAGAGCTGCAGCAATGCATTCTTGTTAATAGAGCATCCTCTACAGCTGACTCACAGCTGATGTCTAAAACTATCTGTACATCAACTTTATGCAAATGCCCTGGCTATTATTCATGGGCCAGAGACTCAGCATTTACTGCTTGAAGTACTATCACAATAACTTTATTTTAGCTTATGAAATGGAAATGCGTTTATTTATTGAGGCGATCTCTGGCAACTTTCTCTGCTTTTACCAAAAAGTCTACAAGATTGGTTACAATTGCATTCACATGTTTGGATCTCTCCACCAGTGGATCAGTCTTTGGGAGAGAGCCTGTGTCTTCCGAATCTAGTAGAGGAATCTCTTCATCTGTTGCTAAGCCGAAACGTGCGCCTTCACACCCAGGGTGCAGAAACAGCCTCCTATGAAGTCCAATTGCAAGCCCTTTCAAAAGCTTGTAATGCGGTTGGAACTTGTTGGCAATGTCATCCTCAAAGACACGGCTATCATCCATATGCCCACGCTTTGCCTTTGCCGCATCCACTTCGTTAGTGTCCCATAATGATATCGATAAATTTTCATCTAGCGATCTACGGTCTTCGCTGCGGATGCCGAATGTTGCCAGCCAGCAGACAACATACAGCAGACTCTCCCAGTCGTCCAGCGCCGTGCGATCTTCATCCAGATTTTCAAGGTT
>JANBUW010000146.1:0-10386 GCA_027579605.1 Coemansia brasiliensis | reverse complement strand
AGAAAAAAAAAAATTGAGCCATATGGATCGAGTCGGCCACAGTTTGAGCCATCACATTTAAAAAGATATTTTATAATGAATCTATAAACCAGCTATCAATGTAAACCTAGCGGCGGCTTCCCTTGGGACCCTTGGCCCGACGACCAGGCTTGGGCTTGGGGTTGCTGCTGCCAGTAATGAACTTTAGCAGCTCATCTATAGGCAAGTTGCCCTTGGCATTCTTTGCCTCTGAAGAATTTTCCCGATCTACTGGAACCAAGTTTGCAGCAGCCGAGGCGATATCACGGATCTTTTCTTGAGCTGCACGAGACAGCTTGGCAGAGCGCACTGCATTAAATGTAAGCTCTGACAGCCACTCGGCTGTCTCTCGAGTGCGTGGATCTTCGGCGCCAAACCGTGAATTGAAAAAGGCATGAGCGTCGCGCTCTACTTGCACAGCTTCCTTAAAATCGCCAGTAATTGCCAGTGCCTTGGCTAGCGAATGTTGTGCATTGGCTACCAAAATATGCTCATTGCCCAGCAAGCGCCGACGAATATCCAAACATGAGCGGAAGAAGCGCAAAGCATCGTCGTGCAAGCGAAGAGATTGCAGCATAACACCGATATTATTGTGAGCAGTAGCCAGATCGGGGTGATCAGGGCTGTTGATCAAGCGCCACAGATCCATTGCCCGGCGCATCAAACGCAACGCCAGCAGTGTGTTACCTCGAGCGTGCTCGTACAAAGCCAAGTTCAGATAGTTGTGGATGGTTAACGGGTTATCTAAGCCCACAGTGCGCTCTGAAACCACTACAGCACGCGTCATAAACTCGGCAGCCAGCGCATGTTCACCAGCATCATAGTGCGCCAGCGATACTACCGCATAGCACCGTGCTGATTCCGGATGCAGCACGCCAAATGTCTGCTCGTGCAATGCTAGTGACTCGAGCAGCAGCTCCAGACCTAGTGCCTTTTGACCCTGCTCTAGCGATACTCGGCCAGCCTCAAATGCCTCATCCGCAAACGAAGCGCTTTGCACACCCGCCTTAGTTACAGCGACAAAGTTTACTACGTCTGATACTTCGATCGACAGCTTCCGTGCCATCTCGGTTTCCACACGAGCCCGTACTGCACGCTTGGCTGGCTTGGTTAGCCGTTGCGTACCCATAGATGCTACTGCTGCCGCGTATACTGCAGCTTCATCGGGCCGCTCAAATTTGTAGTCACGCAATGCCAGCTGCACTCCAGCCTTGATACATATCTCGCGCAGCAAAATACGCTCGCTGCCTTTCACCAGCGAATCGGCAAAGTCGGCATCCAGCTCAAACCTGAATCTCTGTTGAATCTGATTGCGAATTTCAGCTGCCAACTGCTCTGGTTTCAGCTCAGCCAGTGCTGGTATGGCGCGAGCAGCTGCAGATAAATACTCTGTCGGATCAGCGCAGTAGCGGGTGCCTACTAGCCCATTTGCAACTAGCGCAAATACTTCCATATGCAGATGTGGTGGTACTTGACGGAATAGCTTGCGTAGAATGTGTTTGGTAGCTCGAGCTATCATCTCAAATATCACCAGCCTCCGTACATTGCGGGCACTTTCCACGTCTGCAGGCAACAAGTTGGCGATCTGACCCAGATACCGCATGTTGATGCCTCGTTGGTGCATGGCAGTCACTAGTGCATCTCCACTTAATGGTGAGGTCGTATATGATGCTAGATCGCGTGCCAGGGCTGGAACACTGACTTCACGCAAAAACTGCGATGCATCCCGTACAGCACTGGCCAGCTCCTCTCCGCTATCCTTAGCTTGCAGTGCGGTAAACGCATCAGGACTAAACTCTAGTGAAAATTCAAATCCAGCCAATGCGTCCTTGGTTATCTTGAGATCCTCCTTTTGAGACTCAATCTCGGATTTGGCTGCTTCATCTTTGGTCTCTTCAGAAGCCTTTTTGGCCTTTTCCACTGCATACTCTTGTACAGCCTTGCGCACGCGATTTTCCCAGTAAATATCAATCAGCTCGGGCCGCAGCAGCACAAGCTTATGCGGATATGTACTATTACCAGCACATTCATTTTCAAGGAATTCCACATCCACTGGGGTCATACGGTACAAATCCAACAGGTATTTGCGACCATCCGTGCCAGTGAGCCCCTTGACATCAGCCGAAGTAAACAGCTTGTGTTCGGCACCTTCTGCATCCTTGACAGTATGCTCTCCAAAATGCAAAGCTTTGGCCACGGGCTCGACAAGCTTATGGAACTCAGAGTCAGATCCCACCGTATTACCACTATCAATGCTACCATAGACAATCTGAGTGGTTTCTTGGCGGCGGAAAATGCCTGGAACAACTGACTGGGCCACCACACGCACGCCACGATAATCCACAACCATGCTGCCCAAGGTATTCAGTCCTTCCACGTCCAGCTGGTTAAGTAGCCGGACTCCAGTAATGTCCTTGCCCGTAGCCACATGTGCTGCGGCATCGCCACCCAGATCAGCAAACGTCTCGCGGCCATCAAAACCTTTGCTGTAAAATATGTTATCACGTAAATACATGTGCTGCTCGTGAGGATCACTGGGGTTAAGCGCAAGCATCTCTCCCTCAACCACTGCCATTGCGCCGCGAATCGCTGCTTCGCCGAATTCAGCATGCCACTTGTGCAACTGCCGGTCACGCAAAACGCGTTCTGATAGGGATGACCGAGGCAGCTCACGAATGCTCTGCAGCTCTTCGTTCCAGTCCCGCAACGAGTCTCCAGTCTGTGCACCCTGGCGCAAAACTACATCTTGCGTGCGGCCCGAGTCATATTCTTGAGGAGGATTATTGCGCACTAGCCATGGGGTTGCCGCTTGTTCGGAAGTAGCAAATGGAAGCACTTCCACGGGCTCATGTCTTGCCATCTCAGCCTGTAGCTGATCAAATGTCTGGGCAAACTTGGGTGAGATCCGCCGCAACAGCGTTATCAACGAATGTGCACAATAAAACTCGCCTGCACGCACACCCGGCTGCCCTGCATATGCTTCGCTATATGGCACTGGGTTGAAGCGTGTTGAGCTCGAAGCATTTACAAAGAAACCATTGCGGGAGCTGGTAATTTGGAAAGTCTGGTTTTCCAGCGTTACCACCTGCAAGTACAAAAGATCGCCTTGCAAATGCCGGTGCCGTGGCACAGGATTCCATCCGCTAAGCACCAGCTGGCGTACACACTGTGGCAAATGCAGCTGCTTCAGAGCCTTTTCTGCAGATAGCACGTCAAACTGAGGCACAGCCTCAAACTCGAAATCCTGAAATGCATGGCTAGTCACTTCTTCGCTCTCCTTTGCTGGCTCAGTCTCTTTACTCTTTTGATTGCGCTTTTTCTTGTTCTTTTTCGTCGAATCGCTTTTGCTTTCCGTACTCGCTTCCTCAAAGTCCGATTGCGTGGTTCCATTAGTAGCAATCTCCCCTTCAGGGCGTTTGATCGTGTCGAATACCGATACACCTGCATCCACACCCGCTACGTCTGCGCTGGCAGTAACTGTATTGGTTAGCAGATCACGCAGCCGACTAACATGCAAGCGAGCCTCACGCTCCGTATACTCTTCTTCTATCAAATCAAGCTGACATTCCAACTCCAGATCAAGCTCTCCTAGCTCAGCAAAGTCGTTCAAACGCTGGCCATTAAACTGCAACGAAAAGCAAGAATATTCTACAGTTGATGGAGTCTCACTAACCACTTGCTTGATGTCTTGCACTGTCTCTTGTGCAGTTGCCAGTACAGGCACTTGGGCACCATTGGGTGCCTTGACTGTCAGTTTATATGGCTGCTCCTCTACCACACAGAAAATAACTTTTTAGTCGTTGATTTGCACAGATATCGCTTTTTGCTATAAAGGCCAAGTAACTGACATAAAGCAAAAAGAGGAGTTACCTTGAGGAGTCTCAATCCCTGGAGTATCGGATTGCTGCACATTATCTGCAGTAGTCTCAGTAACTGGAGTCTGAGATTCACCGCCAACGATCTCTACGTTCTTTTCAGCCGTCGACATAATATATATTTGTTTTTGATCCAGCGCAGAAAAACTTTAAAAAAAGACACAAGAGAAGAGAAATTTTTTTTTGAGATAACAAAATCTTAATATGCTTATGCAAATGATGCTTGGATTTTATTGGCTGAATTCCTCGCAGCCATAAAAGGTTCACGCTTCGTCACTGCTCAAAAAGGTTATGCTGCCGGAGAACCGGGAAAACTGGCTATCGTGAGGGGCAGTAACCAGAACAAACTCCTTGTCTCCTGCGTCGACAATGCTTATTGAATGGCCAAAGCGTGCCTGCCGCATGTTAGGAATAGCAAAACACATGGGCAATTTTGTACCCCGCATCCAGCGATACACTCGGCCGTCCTCCATATCGCTAAATGGCTCACCAATCCACAAGCTTTGTGATGTCGTTGCCAGTGCCCGGCCAAAATGCCCTGGACTCTGCATGCCCCTGAGTGTATTTAGCAGTCCAGCAATACCATCTGTATTCTTTTGGTCGTGTGCTTTTGAAAGATATGTCCATTGTGTCGGATCAACAACCCGAACTTCTCCCGCTTGCCATCCCCGTTCAGGGACTGGTTTATCAGGGACATTTGAAGTTTGGCCTAAAATTGAATTGTGTTCGGATGGCGATCCAAACAGTACCAATGGGCTTCCGCTGGTAGAGTTGTCCCATACATACATTTGGCTGCCTAGCTGCGTATTGTCCTTTGTAGTGGCAAACTCTAGTCCACCAAATAAGGGGATTGTCGAGTTTCCCACATTGAATGCATATATACGCCCTACCAGCGGATGAGTTTGGCCAGTTGCATCTGTTTCTCTGTGTCCTGGGGCACCAACTAGAAGCAGTGTGGTGTTAACAAGCTTTACAACTCGAGCTGTCTGTCCAAACCATTCAAATGCGTTGGGAGAAGGCGAATGCAAAGTAAAATCAGGAGCTCCTAAAGCACCTGGCTGGCGATAAGGATGTGCCATATATCCATATACTTCTCCTGAATGCCGCTTGGTCCGTTGATCAGAGCTGTAAGGTGCACCGATGATTAGATCCATAAAGCCATCTTGGTTTATATCTTCACCGAACAAATGGCCGCCAATCCGATGTCTCTGCGAGTGGGTAAAATGAGCAAGCTGCTTGGCAGTAAGTGTAAAGTTAGGTTTTGACGATAGCCCTACGTTTTGTTGTCCCAAGTATATATCGATCCGTCCTAGCATGGGGCTCTCTGGGTATTCGCCAAATCCACTGCTACCTACTGCCAAGTCGTCGACGCCGTCGGCATTAAAGTCTATCACCGCCAGCGATGACCCAAACAGAGGAAAGCGCGAAGAAAAAGAAGAATCTACTGGTGGCCGTATCACTTGCGGATATGCATCTAAAATGTCTTGCTGTGAAAAGGAGTAGATCGGATTAACATCACTCAAAATAAATACCGCACCAGCCGCAGAGCTCGCATCATTTGAGTGCCGATTGTCGTAGATGGTAGGGATAAAGTAAGGCGCACTTATGGCTACCTTTGGACTGCCACTACCGCTAAAGTCTCCAGAAACAACTGCTGTGCCAAGCCCAGAATATGCGCTGGTCGAATAAATCTGCTTTATCTTTGGAAATAGCGTTTGCAAATTACCACACTCGCCTATCGTATCACTATTGATGGGCTTTTTGGGCGCAAATGCATGCTGCCGGTTGCCAACACCGCTTTTGGTAGTCATATTAGATATATCTGGCGGGTTTGCAGCCAAATGTAATTGGCCGTCGTGCTCACTAACCGATACCATTTGGCGGATCTGCTGCATTTGTTGTTTGGGCAGATCCATAGCTTTCAAAAGTGATCTTCTTCGCTTATGATTATTAAAAGACGTTTGGTGCCTATTTTGCGATCTATCTCTAACCAAGCACTTGTTTGTAAAATTGCCATTGTCAAACCAGTCGATTAGCAGATTCCAGCACGTGTTGGTGCTGGTGGCCATTGCGTTTAACCCTCCTATATAATAACTATCCAAGCTTTCAGTCAACATGGGTGCGCGTGACGCATACGATGGAAATAATCCCTTGCCGAATCGCTTAACTGCCTCCATTGCGTAAAACTGCCGAGTAATGCAAATATTCAGCCGCCATCGTGATACAGAATATCCCATGTCTTTGTAAATACCCAACACATCGTCAACTGGGACAGTCCACTTGTCCAACATAAACTTCAAGTCGTTCCTATGCGCCAATGCAAAATCTCCGCCCACATCCAACACATCATGAGCTCGTGCAAAATCCCCTTGAAACGTTGAGTCCGCCAATACTCGCATAATCCCTTCTCGCATCCCAGATAGGCTGTGCCATTGCTCGTCTGATACTTGGTGCGCTGCTATCCCAAACAAAAACGCAGCTAGCTGTTCTGCCTTTGCTGAGGTAAATGGAAACGGGTACTTTGCATGCAAGTATCGAAGGCCATGCTCAAGGAAGGGTGTCCAGTGTGCTGCTTCTGCTTCATCATCCATTGACATGCAGCCGTAGCCCCAATCGGGAAAAACTGTGCCTGCCTGTAAGGTCTCGGGGTGTCTGTCTAATATGTCGCGGTAAACCGATATCCGCTCGCTGTCTATTGTTCCTGGCTGTTTGTAGAACCATTGACGGGCTCGCTCGGCCACCTCATTGTGCACTGCTGGCCCGCAACCATGCACATATGTATAATACAAAGCTATACTCATAGCATATTTGCATAGTATTTGTGTAAAAAATATTAATAGCATGACAGAAGAAAAAAATATATCAAGAAAGAAAAATAGATTGGATGACACGTGGGGGTTAAGAGAATGTTTATTGTTTAGAAGTGCATTTAAATTCCGATCATGGCAACAATTAAAACTTCCTTCTTTACTCGCTGCCTTTAAGCACCAAAAACGCCTTGATAGAATGTTGCAGTGCTTCAATTTCAGCATCGTAGTTGCTGATCTTGATCTGATCTGCTTGCTTCACCTTTTCTGGAACAGCTGTAGCGTACTTTGGCGTCTGCGTTTTCTTAATTACAGTATCTTTGAGCTGCGTCGTCTTGGCTATCTTCTTTTCGATTTTGCCAATCTCCTGATCAATGTCCACCTTGCCGCGGACCAGCAAATGAATAGCTGCTTCGTCATTAATGGAGGATACTACACAGCCAGCCGGCGCAGCTTCGCCAGGAGGAAGCACAGATACTGTGGATCCAGAAATCATGGCCGTAATGCCTGATATCAGTGGCAAAATCAGATTATAGCTCTTGTCGCTAGAGTTGGTAATAAAGAACTCTGAGCCCGACACAATGCCATACTCGCTAGCAAGGGAGCGGCCAGCAGCTGCAATGTCCATCACAAACTTAAAATCAGCATCGGCTGTGCTGCTTTCGAAGTCAGCACGAGATTCAGGGAAGCTGGAAATGCAGATTGATGCGCAGCTCTCGTTGGCTCGACGAGGCAGCCGTTGCCATAGCTCTTCAGTCACAAATGGCATAAACGGATGCAGCATACGCAGTCCCAGATCCAAGCATGTATACAGCGTTTGTAAAGCAGAACGGCAGGCCTGCGCATCAGCACCTGGCGCTGTAATGGGCTTAATATACTCGATATATGTATCGCACAGCTCGTATAGCCAGAATCTGTGCACTGCAGAGGTGGCAGCCATAAAGTTCATCTTCTCCAGCAAAGAATTCATGGTGGTTGCAGCGACATTCAATCTATGTAGGATCCAGCGCTCAGCCAAAGACTCATGTCCAGTCAAAGTGGTATCTGGCAATGGCACAAAGTCAGTGCCTAGCTTTATCAGCGCAAATCGGGTAGCATTCCATAGCTTGTTGCAGAACTTGCGATAGCCATCCACACGCATAATATCCAAGTTAACATCGCTACCAGCAGATGTATACGCACATAGGGCAAACCGCAACGCATCAGTACCGCACTCGGGAATGCCGTTGGGGAAATCCTTGGCCTGTCCCTTTTTGGCCACTTCTACCTCGCGAGGATCCAAATTACCCAGGTTAAGCTTAGCATGAAGGTCTTCCAGCGAAATACCACGAATAACATCCAGTGGATCAATGACATTACCCAGCGACTTTGACATCTTGCGGCCGTTTGCGTCACGCACCATCGCATGACAAAACACTTTGGAAAATGGCACCTTGCCTGTCAAATGCATACCCAGCATAACCATACGGGCTACCCAGAAGGTCAGAATGTCTTTTCCAGTCTCCAATAACGACGTAGGATAGTATTTTTCAAAGTCCTCTGTGTTCTCCGGCCAGCCCAGTACAGCAAATGGCCACAAGCCAGATGAGAACCATGTATCTAGCACATCCGGATCCTGCTCTAGCTCAAATTCAACTCCCGGGAACTTCTGTTCAGCCCGACGACGCGCCTCAGCCTCATCACGACCCACAACCCACCAGTTGATATCACTTGGATCGCCCGTCTGCCCAGCAATGCGCACAAAATAGGCTGGAATGCGGTGGCCCCACCATAGCTGCCGCGAGATACACCAGTCCTGGAATTCACCCAACCATCTGAACCAATGGTTCTGGCAGGTATCTGGTATAATCTCCAATCGTCCATCGCTTACTGCCTCCATTGCAGGCTTAGCCAGCGGTTCAGTACGTACCCACCACTGCGGCTTCATCATGGGCTCAATTATGTCTCCAGACTTTGAGCAAGTGGGGATCTGCATCGGGTTGTTGGTAGTGTCAACATACAAGCCTTTGGTCTTTAGATCATCTACGATCTGTCTGCGGATATGGAAGCGACGCATTCCGTTATATGGCCCTGCATTAGCGTTGTACGTACCGTTTTCGTTAAGCAGATTGATAAATTCCAGGTTGTGCCGCTTGCCCACGGCATAGTCATTAAAGTCATGAGCTGGAGTTACCTTGACTGCACCGGTTCCATATTCCATGTCAACAAACTCAGCATCGGTAATAATAGGAATACGGCGGTTGACAAATGGATGACGGGCAAACTTGCCATGCAGATGCTTATAGCGTGCATCATCGGGATGCACCGCAATGGCTGTATCGCCCAGCATAGTCTCAATACGAGTGGTTGCTACCACAATACGCTCACTCGAATCCTCCATTTCGTAGGCAAAGTGCACCAACACACCAAACTCAAACTTCTCATCTGAGGGATATCCGGGCACCGACATAAGCGTACGACCTGCTAGCTGCACATCTTCAACCTCCACATTGGACAGCGACGTATTCAAATGGTGGCACCAGTTGACCAGGCGATTAGAGCGGAAGATAATGCCATCATCAAACAGACGGACAAACGCTTCATAGGTGGCTCGTGTCATAATCTCATCCAGCGTAAACCGCTCACGGCTCCAGTCAAACGATGTACCCAGCCGCCGCATCTGGTTGAGGATAATATGGCCATACTTCTCCCTCCAGTCCCACACCATATTTACCAGAGCATCGCGTCCAAAATCGTGCCGCGTCTTTCCCTGCTCCTTCCAGATCTTCTTTTCCACTACTGATTGCGCTGAAATTCCCGCATGGTCAGTACCGGGAATAAACAGCGTAGCTACACCACGCATCCGGTTCCAGCGCACCAACGCATCCTGGATAGCAATAAACATGGCATGACCAATATGAAGCATACCAGTGATATTTGGCGGAGGAGCCGCGACCACAAACTTTTTAGTGGACTCAATGGGCTTAAAGAAATCCTGAGCCTCCCACCACGAATACCATGCTGATTCGACGGCTACGGGGTCATAGCTGTCAGCCATCGATTGAGTCATATCCTTCTTCTCGCCTTCAGGTGTAGTGTTGACGAACTCAGGCTTAGGAGTGGTCTTCTTGGACTTGGGCTTAGCGCCTTTAGTCCCCTTTGTTTCTTTGGCTTCCTGGGCTGCTTTTTTAGCCAAAAACTTTTCCATTTTTGCCTTGCGTTTAGCCTCATTCTTTTCCTGGTTCTTGGACTTTGCCGGCGAGTTGGCCTGCTGTTCAGGTGCGGCAGCAGATATATTGGTCTGCTCGATAGCAGCATCCTTTGTCGTATTCTCAGGTGCCATCTCGTTTGCAATTGAAGTAGTAAAAGATATAAAACCAAACTTTTCAAAAAAAAAAAAGTTTTTGATCCAACCGCAAAATGATGATTCATTTTGCAGTTGTTGGCTGAGAAGCACTGCATGTGACTTGGCCACTTCTGTAGCCTGTGATACCTACATAGCCAGTTTAATGTAGAAGTTCCTAAAATTAAACCATTGGTGAAAGTCCTGCTTACACAGACAGGTTGAGCTTATGCCTTTCTAGAGCATCTTGTTCAAGATTGCTGCTAATCAATATACATACACAACAGCCAAGTCATGTGAGCGATGCCTACTGAAGTCATCAGAAATTTTTCGCGTTTTCCAGTCAGCTTTGTTTTTTTTTTTT
>JANBUW010000145.1:0-13622 GCA_027579605.1 Coemansia brasiliensis | reverse complement strand
GCTTTTGCATCTTTTATGTTTGGCTGGCATGTGCATGAAAAGGCGGTTATTCTGATCCTGGTGCCGCTGGGAGTGCTTATCGCCAGGTCACCATCCAAGCGTGTAGTGCGCATGCATGCAGTGCTGTCGGTCGCAGGCTTCTACAGCTTGCTTCCGCTGCTGTTTGGCGCTCAAGAGCTAGTTCCAAAGACTTGTATACTGCTAATGTGGACTCTATGCTCGCTAAACCTTTTACGAGTAGACGGCTTGTCGACCTGGCAATCTCTTGCTCCAATTGAACGCATATACATTATCGGGCATGTTCCGCTATTTGTACTGACTGAACTAGCACCTGGGATCTTTGGCCAGCTGCAGTTTATGCCGCTAGCTTTGGTGTCTGTATACGCTGGCCTGGGAGTCGGCTATTCGTGGGTTGGCTTGGCGAGCGCCTTTTTATAATCGTCAAAGGCCCCTAGTCCTTTTTTCCTTTAAAGCTCAGATCTGCTTTATCTCTTTTTTCTGTCTTCACTCATCTCATTTAGTTTTTTTTTCATCTATTTTTTATTTTTGTTACAATGTCAGGTTGGGATCAATATGTTCAGCAAATCGCCTCTATGGGAGGCGTAGAAAAGGTGGCAATTGTCGGCGAATACCACGATGCATCGACAAATGCAGTTCAAAAATCCGTATGGGCCAAGAACAGCGGTTTCAAGGTAAGTTTTCCTTCCACTAATAGTGTATAAAAGCAGCTTCTTGTTTTATCTACTAGTATTTGCAGCACCAACTAACGACTATTGGAATAAATAGGACGACGCAGCTTCGACCAAATGCCTGTTGGACCTTTTGGATTTCCAAAACAATATCCCAACTTTCCAGGCAAGTGGCATCTACCCGGAACCCAATGTAAAGTTCATGTTTGTTAGACCCGATGAGAACTATATAGTTGGCAAGAAGAACCAAGACACCCTTTATGTGGTTAGCTTCAAGCAGGGTGTGTTTGTAGTCATCCACAACTCGGAGGGAGTAGCGGGAAACATTCTCAACACCGTGAATAAGCTTGCTGACCATATCAGAACAAGCTACGGCGCTTAGCTTATAGATAGCTTGAGATTCTTTATTATTTTTTTAAATACATACGGCATTCAAGGCCTGGTGCATTTGGAGGCCATTTCTAACATTATATCGAGATTCCTAGATCCTCAAGCTGAGAACGCGCGTCCGAGTCGCTGGGATTAATTTTAAGCACTTGCTTGAGTGCGTTTTCAGCAGAATCAAATGCCTCTAACGCTGCGTCGTCATCGCTGAGCAGGCCACTAAGTACAAGCATTATCTGTGCATATAGCTTGCAAACGTCAGCGTTGTTGGTATGGCGAGCTAAGTACTGTACAGCTGGCCGCACCCGATCCTCAATCTCGCCTTCACTGACCAAGCATGCAGAGGCTGCCAGTGCCCAGTACAGCGTTGACTTGCAAGCAGCAAGAGCTAAATCAGAGTCTTCTGGCGTACCTTCACTAGAACCAGTATCCCATTGCAATGTCATGTATGCAATCGACATGGCGGTATCCATGATCTGCATTCGCAAGCTGCTAATCAATGGCCGCTTGTCATATCTAGCCAGAAAGGCCGTCACTGTATTCAATACCATCTGCGAATTTGCATTTTGCAAGCTGCGAGTGATTTCATCAAACCCTTGCAACAACAGCTTGTCGCCTGCGACTTTTTGCTCTGTGGGTTCATCCTCGTCGTCAGTATCCGCGTTGTCCAGATCAGCCCAGTTGGATTGGTTTAAGCATACTTTAAGAACATTGGCCCGGCCCTTGAGTAGTAGCACCTGCGTTTGATTATCATCATTGACCGATTTGTCGGCTATGGCAACTGCCTGAATGGCGTATTCGTCAAAATCGATATACTCAGCAAAGCTTAGTAGTGCCCAGGCATGCGGTAGTTGGTTCTTGCCATCGAACTTCTCCAAAGCAGCCTCGTAGAGCTTGGTTACTACGGCACGATCAGTGCCCTCGGAAGCCTCTTGTTCTGCCATAGCAACTAGCTGGTTCGCAGATAAATCCAACACTTCTTGGTCCAAAACTATCGCACCAGCAGCACATCCTGTACACTCTGTGTCCTGGCAATCGTCTGCATGTGCTGCTACAGGCGTCCTACGTACTCGTTTCGAGTTGGTTTCGTCCGAAACCGCCACACGTTTATTACTAGACATTTTAAAGAGGAAAAAAAAAAAATTTTTTTTTTTCATTTCAAATTTTTTTTCCAAAGCCATGACACGCGTGCCTAAAATCGTGCCATGGACTAGCACCGAAGAGTATGTAGGCGTCGGCGAGTGCTTGTATTCGCAGGAACTTTCCGAGCAAAAGCGAGGTGTAGCTGTTGTCAAGGCATGGCGGGCGCGGGCACGGGTGCCGCCTGCCATAGATGCCACAGCAAACCTGGTAGAGGCTATGATTGCTGACCACGAGCTTGGCGTGAGTATCAGCCAGCTGCGGCATATGTACTCGATGGTGCTGATCCGCTTCGTCAACAGCATCGTCGATTTGGAGCAAAAGGGCGTTTATGCGCAGTCCATGGCATCGCTGGCTAGCAGGATCGGAATGCCTGCTTGGTTTGTCGAGCTGCGCCATGCGTGCACACACGAGCAAATCCCAAGTCTGGCAGTACTACGGTCTACCTGTACGCAAGCACTTCACTGGCTTGACGATTATTACTGGAAAAAACAGTCGCGCACACTGCCTGCAGACACGATGGATCGCATTCGTGCTGCTACTTCAGACTATATCTTGGCATACCAGGCTGTAAAAAGCCTTACGCACGGTAGTGGCGCCGATGCGCCTGAGGCTGTTGCTTTTGAAACGGCAAAAGCGTCACTTAAAAAGCTGCTTGAAGTTTTACATTCCGATGCCATGCGCCTATATGTTGTGCCAGTTCTGTTAGAGCCTGGGTTTTTGGTACCCGAAGACAAGCGCCAGCGTGCAAAGTTTCCCGAGTGTGCCATGCCGCCGGGATTGACACGGCAATGGACCAGCTTGTTTCGACTGCTTTCGGAAGTATGGAGCGAGTCACTGATTTATGAAGAGCTTTTGGCCGGCATACTTAGTGCTTTGCTGCCAGAATCTAGCGAACTAGGTATATTCGAAACCAGTGAAGCTGTCTTGAGCACTAGCCATGCAGCAATGCTGGTGGCATGGATTCGTTGGATCTTGGCTAAACATTATACGCCCGACAATGCCGAATCATCAACTGTTAGTATTGATAGCTTGCTTGAAACATGCCTACGCAATCCTGGATACTACTCACGAGCAGTTCTCAAAGTGGTTTCAGAGATCGACTCGAGATTGAAGCGCGAACTTAAGCCATTTGTGGACTTTATGGGAAAGGCGCTGGCGGCTTTGGTTGCTGCTGATTCCAAACCCAAAAAGAATGTGACTTTTAGCGAAGCAGCATTGAAAGAGGAAGAGAATATGATGCAGCAGCGGCTTAATAGCGTGCTTGGTCCTGGTACAGAATCAATGGATATAGATGCTGCGTTACCAGATCCATCAGTACCAGGTGTTCAGCCAGCAGCCAACCGCTGGTCCCTGGTACCCTACGATCTGTGGTCTCCATGCCCAATCGGTACTTTGAGCGACGGTAATATTCCTGCGCTGGATCTGCCAGCATATTTGGATGACATTCCATTAAAAATGGAAGTCTGATCAGTTAGGCCATGATCAAACTTTGTTCCTTTATAAATTTTTTTTTTTTTCATTCAAAATGGGCATTCTAGAGAAGATCGCTGAAATCGAAAATGAGATGAGCCGCACTCAAAAGAATAAGGCTACCGAGTACCATCTTGGGCTTTTGAAAGGCAAGCTGGCCAAGCTGCGCGCCGAGCTCATCGAGCCCAAAAGCAGCGGTCCTAAAGGAGAAGGGTTTGATGTAAAGCGCAGCGGTGATGCTCGAGTGGCCTTAATCGGGTTCCCATCTGTTGGAAAATCAACGCTACTATCTACAATAACTGAAACAGAAGCAGCTGTTAGCAGCATAGACTTTACCACACTGCAGGCTACTCCAGGTCGCTGGGAATATAATGGCGCGGTAATTCAGCTGCTTGATCTTCCCGGAATCATTGAAGGTGCTTCGCAGGGTATTGGGCGTGGACGCCAAGTAGTTTCTACAGCACGCACTGCTGATCTTATTCTGATGATGCTGGACTCGACCAAATCCCATATGCAGCGCGCCTTGTTAGAGAAGGAGCTGGAGGCTGTGGGGATTCGGCTCAACAAGAAGAAGCCCAATATTTACTACAAGGTTAAAACCGGTGGTGGAATTAGCTACAACGCCACATGCAAACAGTCGGCGCTTAACGAAAAATTTGTTTATAACTTGCTCCATCAATATCGTATATTTAATGCTGAAGTGCTGGTTCGTGAGGATGTTTCCATTGACGACTTTATTGATGTGGTGGTGGGGAACCGTATATACATGCCATGCCTCTATGTGTACAACAAGATTGATGCGATTACTATCGAGGAGGTCGACCGAATTGCGCGTGAAGATCATACAGTTGTGGTCAGCATTGAAAAGGACCTAAACATGGATGTGCTGAAAGAATCCATATGGAAGTCACTGGATCTGCTACAAGTTTATACCAAGCGGCATAGCGAATATCCTGACTTTAGCGACGGATTGATTTTGCGCACTGGTGCTACTGTAGAAGATGCATGCCGCGAAATACACAAGTCACTCTTAGACTCGTTCAAATATGCGTTGGTATGGGGCAAGTCTGCCAAGCACAATCCTCAGCGCGTTGGCTTATATCATCCGCTGTGCAATGAAGACGTAATTCAGATAGTACACAAGTAGCTTGGATAAATAAAACATTTTAAAAACATACTACACACGTCAACTCTAACCCATACTGTAGTTTGCTTACAACACTGTTTGCTAGTGGAAATTTATATTGGAAGTTCCAATTAATTAATATAAATATATTAGTTGATAAATATAATGACTTTGCAAAATATGTACTAGAAATAACAGCCTAGCTTAAAGACACTTTTTTATTAGAACTATAAAAACGGAGCTTTTCCCTTGAAAAATTATTATTCATCCTCTATATAAATAATGGTTTGTAGTGTAGAATTAAGTATCCTTGATGAATATTTCTGTTCATTTGTAGTAGATGAGCATGGCATCATAATAGAAAATAGTTTTAAATGCAAAGATAGGATTAATTTAGAAGAAACAGTTGAACAGTTCCTTGAAGAAATAAGACCGGAATTAGCGATAGCTAGTGGAGGTAGAATAGAGCTCGATGATTGGGAGATTGTTAACAATAAAAGTATATCCTATACTAGTGGTGATAAGATGAGTGATGTGCTTGAATCTTCTCCAGCAAATCTGAATGTCGTCGGCCAACTCCGAGAAGCTAATGTCGTTTTTTTTAAGGATAGTGGAATAATGGGGCCTATTGAAGTAAACCTAAGGCTGACAGATACATTTGAGGCCCTAAAGCAGCTTTTTAAGGAAGCCGGGTATGATGACGTTGATGACTATAACTATTTTTATGGAAACGGAAACCAGTTTGCAGATGATAGTAGGCTTTGGTGGTTTAAAAACAAAACAAATATATCTATAAAAGCAAGAGCTAAATAACAGTATTATATATGTTATAAGCAACGCTAGCTAATATAGCTAGCTAGTGCTTGAACTAGCTCTGGTGGTATTACAGCCATTTAGATTTTTTTTAGAACTTTATATTTTCGATAATATATATCAAAAATGCAAACAAGCTATAAATAATTCCAATATATTCTGGCTGGTGCTATCGAGTATGTTTCCACTTTTAGCCTTTTTATGTTCTGTCATCTTGGCAACAAGTGATAAGCTAAGCATAGGACAATAAAACTATGTAGTTGTGTCCAAGTAATAGGTTCAAGTCATAAATCGTTTGGCTGTAATGAAGCCATGGCCGCAGCACCTTTCCTACCTTTATACAGGATATTAAAAGCTCCTATCATTATCTTATAAACTCTCTCTAAACTACCTACAACTAGAGTCCTTTGCTAAGTGCCCAGTGTTAACTTGTTCTTTTTCTGTGCTATCAAACTTCGGGAATATTATGCAGGCTTATAAAAAAGACAGGAGCACTGTAGACACGGCTTTTGTTTGAAGTCTTAAACATAAAGTAATTAAATGTGTGCTTTGTGAATGCGGAAGAAATCTTCTTTTTGTGCTGACAGCCGATGCCTTGCACTTTTCTTTGAAGTATAAATGATTGAAGTTTTTTTTTTTTTTTACCAATGATGCTATATTTTTCTTTTCTATATTTATAAATAATGGTTCATAATGTAGAACTAAGCATTCATGGTGGACAAACAATTCAGCTCTTGATAGATACAAATGGTGTTATACTTCAAGGCGAGCTTGAATTAGATAGAATAACATCTGAATGGACAATTGGTCAGTTTCTGAAAGCCATAGAATCAAAGTTATTGCAGGCCAGTGGATGTAAGGGAGAACTCGAGGATTGGGAGATTATTAATAATAATACAGATGTAACATATAGCAATGAAGACAGTGTGAAAGATATATTTTTATCTTCAGTAAGCTTGGATATTGTCGGTAAAAAAAGGGAGTATGAAGTAATTATTCTAAAAAGCAATGGGATTATGGGACCAATACACACAGAATTAAGGCTTTCTGATGAATTTGGTACATTAAAACAGCAGTTTAGGGATGAGGGCTTTAATGAAATCGATGACTATGATTATCAACATGGGCATAGCGACCTAAAAGATGATGGTAGACTCTGGTGGTTTAAAAACAAGGCACATATAAATATAAGAGCAGTGCCCAAAGATTCAAATTAATATTGTTTGTAAATTCAACTAGCTAGTATAGTTGGTGTACAATTATTGGTGTTTATGAATGTGAGTGTCACTGCACTACATGTAATATAAACAATAATAAATAGTTCTAGTTTCTTAAATGTATGAATAGAGTAATTGTCAAGGCAGCTTTTCTATAAAACTAAAAAAAAGCACTATTAATTGAATGCTGTCATTTTATCTTCATATAAGAGATAGAATGTTTGTATGTTTCATGGATAATAAAATTCTGTTAATTGCCAAGTAATCAGCCTTTGCGTAAAGGAGTAGCACCTAGACCTAGCAAACTTGGCCTTGGTTTAGCATCATCAACGCTGGATTTACTATTATCTTCGCCCTTCCACCCCATTCCTCGCAACATTGCTGCACCAAATTCTTCAATAGGCACACGCTCATATGTATCATCATCTACATCATCCAAATCATCCTCACTTATATTAATAGGAATCACTCGCCGCGATGACGAGATGTTGCTGTTGCCTGTAAGCTCATCAATGGCTTCTTCACGTAATGTGCGCTTCATCCAATCAGTGTTTTCTTTAGCAGGTATGACTAGTGGTTTGCTGGTGTCTTTTTCGCCTTGGCCTAAAATTCGGTCGCCCTGTGCCTCAACAATAGACATTTCTACATTTGTGGTATCTGTGGAATCTTCTGGTCCAAAAGCATTGGGGCGGTCTGTCCGCTCGCTTCCGGGCTTTGGCTCAATCTTGAGCCCCTTGAAGCCTTTCGTTAGGGGCTTTTTGCTTACTCCAGATTTGCGCATAATGTATCAATACCAAATTAGCGTTGGATATTATTTTCCATATATAACATATATTGAGGAAAAATATATATGGGATTGGTACATGTGAGTACAAACGAGTTATATTACTTTTCCTTTTTCGACTCGGGAATTAAAGCCAGCTTGGTAGCAACCTTGTTGACAGCAATCATTACCACAATGGTTAGCAGTAAAACCAGCTGAGCAACATTCATGCGCTTTTCAAACAGCACTTCTTCAGCTAAAAATTCCAAACGGCTGCCCATCTCACTCATCTCTGCCTGTGTTTTCTGCTGGTATTCTTCTAAATCGTATAATATTGCTCGCCACACTTCTTCGCTCAAAGCAGTTAGCGACTGCATCTGCTTAGCTGTGGTGCGGTTGAGTTTGTCTATGGCCAGCTGCATAGTTTCAAGGTTGTTCATTTCCACCTGCTGCAGCACCAAATTAAATACTATATGCTGCTCTTCTAGGTAACGGTATGCTAGTGTAACATTACGCTCTACCCGCAATAGCCGTCGCATTATAGTTTTAAATATGCTCTCTTGTCGCTTCTGCGTTTGAATTGTAGTAGGCTCATGAGCTTTGTGCATATTTTCAGTGTCCTGAGTGCTCCCAACATCGTTTGCAGCCTGACCACTATAAATGCCGTCAGAGCCTATGATTCGTGTATTACCAATGTTGCTCTTATCATCATCATCTTCCTCTTCCTCTTCTTCTTCCTCATAGTCCTCTTCGTCATTTTCATCTTGGTCCCAGGGCAGATCAGGCACGCGTGGCATTGATGCTGCCTTTGATTCCGATCTGGGCTCTTGCCCGTCTTGCATTTGATACTCATTTACCAACCCTTGCATATCCTGCAAATATGCTTTCGCTGGAGATATTGAGCCACCAATGCGCAATGGCTGCTTATGCTGTTGATTATGTAACTGCTGCTGGCGATAGTATGGTAAATGGTATTCTAGCAAAGGTATCCCCGCCAATGCATCTACTGTTAACGTGGTCGGCTCTTGCATATCCTCTTCTTCTTCTTCCTTCCGGTACTGCTCCATCTGAGTGGCGCCATACACTTTGAATATGGTTAACGGGCAGTAAAACTCACGGCCATAATGTGTGGTGAATTCGATAAGAATGTATTTTGCCCAGATCTTGGGATCTTTGACAGGAAACACTTGAGCATCACGCGAGTTTGTGCCCTGAAAGTGGCCGATAAACGTCCATTTGTTGTCTTTTGGCGGATACCTGTCGCTTACATAAACCATGATATCCTTGAATGTGCTGGAAAAGAACTCATAGTTTCCCAACACAAATGTGTCAATAAGAATGTCGTCACAGAGCTCTACCACAACATGCTTATTGCGTGCCGAGCATTCGTTGAGCATGTACTGGTCTTTTTTGCCATTTAAAATCGCCGTTGTTCCCCGGGCCTCGCGATTGGATTTTAGAACCACTGCCGCGCAGTCACCAGATGCGTAGTTGAACCGGTCCTTGAGCGACTTGGCATCTCGATGGCTGTTATCCTCTGGATCAACTGCGCTCGGGGATGGCTCGTCAGGTACTGAGTCTGTTGCTGTATTTTGGTCGTCAATAGATGTAGTTGTGGGTTCGTCTGACGCATTTTGCATGGCCAGCTGGTACGAAATAGATTGCCGGCTGTTAGTATTGGTCAATGACGCTGTAAACAGCGTGTTCTCGACGCGTTCAGACAATATACGTCCATTTTCAGTCGTAATTGCAAAATCTGGTGTGCAATAGGAATCCTCTGACGCATTCGGCACAGTCGTTGCCAAATGCAGTTCTGTATGTGCCTCTACTATAAATAAACTCGCAACTATTCCCAGTGTGTGCCACCAACGCCAACACCACATAGTTCAAATGTACAAAAAGAAAAAGAGGGAAAAGAGATGAATTGTGTACAAGCGAGAGAAAAATGATATTAGGGAGGCGGCAGGTGGATCACCGTTTGTGTCCCTTGTGGCCCTTCTTGCCGTTGGCACCAGAGTTCAAAGGACCAGTGACGCCGGTAGCCCGACGAATGGCCATCAGGTCGCTTATGATATCGTCTTCGGGTAGTCCTTGCATACTAAGAGTCTGGTTGGCCTTGCGCTTGCTCTGTGCCCGACCACCCGTGTTGGCCGAAGGTCCATCGCTCATACTGAGCGAATCCATTCCACGCTTACGCAAGTTGCGCTTTGATGACGTGCGTACTCCTGAATCCAGCACAAAATCAACGTTGATATCCAGGCTGTCCTTTTCTTCCTTTAGCCGCTTACGACGCTCCTCGATATCGGCGGCAATTTTATCAAATACAGCTTGCTTTTCAGTCTTGTATGCCTGCTCGGCCTGCTCGCGCTCATGCTTGAATGCGCGCTCGTACATGGATACAAGGTACCTGTGGTGCTGCTCTGCCGACGCTACCATGCGGTCGTGGTTTATTTTGAGCCGCTTGACTCCGCTTTCAAATGTTGGATGCTTGCCACGCAGAATCAGCACAATTTCGTTTTGGATCTCCTCGGCCTTCTTTTGATACCGCTGCTCTTTGGTTTCAAACGCTTCACGGTCAATCTGCTGCAGTCTCTCGGCTATCTTGCTCCGCAGTGACTGTGCAGTTCCACGCGAGTTACCCCCTAAAAGTATGCCATAAACACATTCAGTTGCTACTTTAGTCTGGGTAATTGCAACTTTTAAAAGAATGAACTTACCTGCCCGAGAAACCGAATTGTGTGCTATGCCGGGAGCTCCATATCCATTCCACTCATATCCGCCCATATGCATGCTCATTGGCGCATGGGCAGTGGCTACTGGAGGTGTCTGGCCGTACGCGCTGTCCATATACTGTGTGCGTGGATACCGTGAGTGCCCAGCAGATACGCCGCCGTGGCCCATATCGACTCTCATAGACGGGTTCATATTTGAATATTCCTCCATGTTGCAAAAAAAACAATATGCCACTTGTATATGCTTTGAAAGACTATAAAATAAAAAAGTTTTTGTACTGTAGAGAGAAAAAGAAAGTTTTCAAGGGCGAAAGAACGGGGGGCTTTTTGCGTTCTTTAGCTGATTTTACACGTGATCAAAACTCGTAAGTTGTAAGCCAGTAAAAAACATTGAAGATCTAATTTTTACTTTTTGAGTTGTTTGTTAGACATGACGCGCCCAGATAGACGAGAAACGAGCCAGATACGTGCCCTGCACTGCGCACTGGGACAGCTCAACCGCGCCGATGGGTCAGCACAGTTTTCCGCAGGGAATACGTCAGTTATTTGTGGCATATACGGGCCAGTCGATGTCAAGCTATACGATGAAAAGCTGGATCGAGCACATATTGAAGTAAAATTCCGGCCAGATATTGGAGTGCCAAGTAAGTTCACATATTTCTGCCCCCTTCCCAAAAAAAGTGTTTCTGATAGATGTAGCTTGTTGTAGTGACAAAGGATAAATGGAATGAGTCAGCTATTCGGAGTACATTTGAGCGAGAGATAATTGGACAAATGCACCCACGGACATTGGTACAAATCAATATTCAAGTTCGGCAGAACGATGGCTCGGTTGATGCAGCAGCGATTAATGCAACGACATTAGCACTTGTCGATGCGGGTATTCCGCTGCGTTCAATGGTGGCTGCAGCCACCTGTGCGGTTTGCGCAAACGGCAACATTGTTATTGATCCAACACAGGAAGAAATATCTAAAGCGCAATCGACCCATACATTTGGATTCTCGAACCAGCAGACTGACAGTCCGGCCTACGTCGATTCTCGCGGCGACTTTACCATGGATCAATATAATTCGTGCTATGACATGTGTGCAACTGCAACCGAGCGCATTTTTGCCTTTATGCGTTCAGCAATTGAAAGTAAAGTTTCCAAAGAATCGCTTAATGAGGCTTAATAAACATATATATTTTTAAAGACGAGGAGGTTTATCGCTAATATGCCCATCGGGAGCAATGGAGCCAGAAATGTTGAATGTGCTGCTGCTGATGCCCTGAGGGATGTACGAACCCATTGTTGGCATTGTTTTCGACGCCGATGCTGCGCCCAAATGTGGCTTCTGCCCATGCAAATAGGTGCCTTGCTGGACGTTACGAATAACAGATGCATATGGGTCTTCAGGATCATCGAATTGCATTTGAGGCGATAGAGCCACCCCAAGGAATATCACGGCCATAATTACCAGCACCAATCCAATCCCAAGCTCGGCTACGCCAGCGTCGACGGTTATACATCCAACTACCAGATAAAACAGTCCACGCCCACAAAACGAAAACAAGAACGACGCGTACATACGCAACGCAGCAATGTGCACAAACTCGGTTAACATTACAAATAGGCCGAAAAACAGACACATAATGCCCAACATTATGTGTCGTACATCACCATTGACAATGGACAAGCAGCCTTGCGTGAACACCAGCGCTCCCAGGATAAAGTTGAGAACAAGCAGAATCGGTGACAGCGGCCGACTGAAATGCAGCGGCCTACGGGCCAGGATATATGGAAGTGTCATAAAGCCAAAAAGTAGAAGAAAAAGAAAGGTAGTTTACCAACAGGTTCAAGCTATCCTTCTGGGTTTGTCCCGAACAAGAACAATGCAACAACATCTACTATTCTTCTCCATCTCGGCTCACAATACTTATTTTTGCTACTGCTTGCAAACACGTTACAACCACATCCCTCCTTTTTTTTTCCGTCTTCGATAGCATGGCGTATACCAAGTGAACAATAAGCGGTTGATATTTCGATATAAACACAAAGAAAACAATAAAGTTCATCAGGTTATATAGGGCTATGAAGATGATCGGTACGGCGAGCCTGGGCATTGGGGCCTATAGAGTTGTGTGAGTATTGCTGCTGCGGGTACTGATCATTACTGGGCTCATTGGGATGGTAAGTTGGTGATACATATTGGGTGGTGGTGAGCTCGGGTTGTTTTTGCGTATCGTAGTACGGCTGGGCAGCTCCATGGTGCACAGATACTACACTGCCGTACATATCGTTCTTTTGCGAGTAAATGGGATTGGTGTTGTACATGATGTTGCTGGTTGATGGGTACCCGCCGCCAGCCGCATCAATGCCGTAGCTTTCATTGCGCTTGGATGTAAAGGAAAGCACTATATAAACGACACCAACGGCAATGATAATGGCGCCCACCACCCAGCCAAACGTCTTATGTCCCAGAGTCAGGCAGCCAATAAACACGTAAAATAGGCCCCGGCCTCGCCAAGTGAACATAAACTGCACCTGTGGCGTCAGCCATGCCAGCTCTGCAAGCTCAAACATAATCATCCATATGCCAAACACAATTTCGTAAACGCCCACCATGATGCGCCCAAAGTCTGACCAGGTAAAAAACACAATTGCAGATACTATCATCAAAATCGCCACAATAAGATTCGCCACACGAAACGTAAATGGCGGACCGCCTGGCCGGCGCAGTCGCTCTTTTAAATCGCTGAAATATGTAAACGCCATTATAGTAAATATTTATAGACAAAATTAAGGAGAAAAAGAAGGCAGATAAGGAAATTTTTCTAAGAGTTCAGAATTCCGCATTAAGCGAAGCTCCATGTTGGGTAGGAAAAAAGAAGGCAGATTCTCGGATGTTGGATGGTATACAAACAAGTTCGCGCCTAGAACACACCCATGGCAAACTTGTGCTATATGCAAGTTCCCCTGTGCTACAAAAGATGCAAGCTATACGGCCGGCGAAGGCTCATTGGCTACCGGAAACAGCGCAAATGACGTGAACCAGAGCACAATGTACAGGAACCCGAAAAACCACGAAAAACCCGCCGATACATAGTTGATGACACGATACGCCATCACCAAGCACCCCATTCTACAAATATCCATGCTTTAAGCAGATGACCACAAAAGTGCAATAGAAAGCTGCTTATACTTACAATAGGAAGACTACGGTTGCAGCCGATATAACATACACAATTTAAAGTTTAGCAACAGAAGAGGCAGCTTATTAGTATCAGAATTACCACCAAGCAGG
>JANBUW010000144.1:0-13632 GCA_027579605.1 Coemansia brasiliensis | reverse complement strand
GCCGGCGCTCCCCATGCTTTGCCGCGCACTCCGTGAATCATACATGCCTGTTGCCATCTGCAAAATGAAGAAAAAAATACACGTTGAATGAAGCTTGAAAACAAAGCAAGCTGTGATGTATTGCTTAATTTGAGCATTTGTTATGCAGTGATCAAGTAGTTTTCTATAATTCTGATCAATATCATGCTGCCAGTAATGAGGTGGCTTTGATATACTAAATCAAGAATATTTCTTTTTAGTGCATATAGAATTAGTGGCGAAGGGTCTACATAACATTTAAGAACAGTGGCTGACTTTTATGGCTTTTAAATACTGCCAGCAACATACCCGAAATGCCAACTCATTCCTTATCATCTCCAATTCCCACAAACTAATATTGTCTATGGTTCAACTGTCATTAAAGTCATCCTTGCCAGATGTCGATATTCCTGCGCTCGACATTCCTACGTTCTTTTTTAATAGCGTCAAGAAAAGCGCCGAGTTTACAAGAGAAAACTCGCCACGACCGCTTTTTGTAGATGGAGCCAAAGACAGCAAGCAGAGCATCACGCTGGCTGAGCTGGAAGACCAAGCATCCAAGCTTGCTTCTGGTCTGTACCACCACGCAGGATTACGCTCTTGCGATGTTGTGGCTGTAGTTATGCCCAATTCCATTCATTATACAACTGTTATTTTAGCCGTGCTGATGACTGGTGCGTCATGTACGCTAGTCAACCCAGCCTACACTGCCCGTGAGCTGGCACATCAACTTTTGGATTCAAAGGCCAAACATGTTTTTACCACTGCTGCGCTATGTCCCAATCTGGATGCTGCTATTAGCGAGAATTCAATTCCTATCAGCCAACTCTATGTTGTTGATGAGACTGCTCCCACCCTCGAGCACATCAAAGCACAGCCCATGTCTAGTATTTTTTGCGAAAAAGACTATCCGCGGGCATATATTACAAATGAACAAGAGCAGCAATCTACAGTGGCGTTTATTCCATACTCTAGTGGCACTACAGGAAAGCCCAAAGGTGTAATGCTTAGCCACCGCAACATTATCGCAAATATCTTGCAAGCTGCGGCCCTGGTCGGCTGTCAACACCAGAAACTCAAGTTTCCAAGCACTAGTGTGGGCGTGCTGCCTATGTTTCATAGCTTTGGACTGCTATTTTTGTGCTTGCTGATGCCCTTCAACGGCACTAGCACGGTAATTATGTCCAAATTCGACATGACACGTTTTCTACAGATCATTCAAGAGTACCGCGTCACTGAAACCATGCTGGTTCCGCCCATCCTCAACTGCCTTGCTAAGATGCCCAAGGCTACCGAGCAGTATGACCTATCTAGTCTGATCACCATCATTGTTGGTGCTGCACCCTTAAGTAGCGACACTATCGCAGCCTTAGAAAAAAAACTGCCTCAAATGCAAGTCCTACAGGGCTACGGCATGTCCGAAGGCAGCCCAGCATTGTCACTCAACCCGGCTTCAGGCCTTCGCAACGTACTGTCAGTTGGACGTCTAGTACCTAACATTGAAGCCAGGGTCCTCAATGACGAAGGTAAATTTGTTGGAATTGGTAAAAGCGGCGAGCTGTGTTTTCGCGGACCCAACGTAATGCTCGGGTATGTAAACAACCCGGAAGAAACTCAGAAAACTATTGACCAGGACGGCTTTCTGCATACCGGCGATGTTGGCTATATCGATGAGCACCAACACGTGTTTATTACCGATCGCAAGAAGGAGCTGATAAAGTTCAATGGCTTTCAGGTTGCGCCAGCTGAGCTGGAGGGCCTGCTGATGCAGCATCCACAGGTCCGCGACTGTGCGGTAGCTGGCGTGTTTGATGAGGCACGTCAGACCGAGGTGCCCAAAGCATTCCTGGTGTTGGCAGACACTGATGCTCAAGACGCGCAGACTATTGGCCAAAAGGTTGTGGAGTGGCTCAATGCACAGGTGGCGTACTTTAAGCAATTACGCGGCGGATTCACCATATTGGATGTTATTCCTAAAAGCGCTTCTGGTAAAATCCTTCGCCGTATGCTAAAATAGCAACCTTTTTACAGAGGATGCTGTGGGCTATTCTTCACCAAAAAAAAATATTATTGTGTGGCGCGTATTAAAAAACGCAGTACATCTCAGGAATATTACTTTCTTTCCTTCTTTATTTCACTTTATTCTTCCACTGTTGCTATAAACGCTTCACAAAGGATGAAAGACAGCAACATCTTCAAGTCTCGACTTCCCAGCATCGAGATCCCGCACCAGGACTTGCCGACATTCTGGTTTTCCCAGATGCGACAAATAAATCTATTTATGCACAGCTCGCCACGACCCGTATTTATCGATGGCATCCGCAACAGCCACGAGCGGCTATATCTTAAGCAAATGCAGACAATGTGCTTGCAATTGGCCTCTGGGATGTTCCACGATATGGGCGTGCGTGCCGGCGATATGGTGGGAATTGTATTACCCAACACCATCTACTATCTTGTATGCACGCTGGCAGTGCAAATGCTTGGCGCCACATGCACGCCTGCCAACCCAGCTTATACTGCAGATGAGCTGCGCTTCCAAATCTCTCACTCAGGCGCCAAATTTGTTATCGCCGCCCCCACCGCCCTATCTACAATCAAGCAGGCGGTTGCAGGCATCCTGCCATATCCGCAAAATGTCCTATATGTGCCTACAGCAAATCACACAGATACTCTACTAAACCACGAACAACCCTGTCCACGGTCCATATTTACCCTACTTTGTGATAAGCCATTCAGCAGATTCCAGCCACAGGATCTAAAACAACTGCAGCGCACGCCAGCTTTTGTTTGCTATTCAAGCGGAACTACTGGATTGCCCAAAGGAGCTATGCTCAGTCACTACAATGTGGTGGCAAATATTTTGCAAGGTGTAAGTGTGCAAAAACAGATGACTGCTTCGAATCGCACCACTTTGGCGGTGCTTCCGCTTTTCCACAGCTTTGGGCTGGTATTGATGGCCCATAGCTTGCCACTTTGTGGGTCGTCGCTGGTAATTATGCGTTCATTCGACATGAGTGAGTTTTTGTATAACATTGAGGCTCACCGGGTCACGGATACTCTGCTGGTTCCTCCAGTTATCAATGCACTGGCCAAGCTCAATAGCTCCGAATGGGATATTTCCAGCTTAAAGTGGGTTATCTCAGGCGCCTCTCCTTTGAGCTCAAGTACCATTAAATCTTTGGAGCTTAAATATCCGCATATCTGTGTAATGCAAGGATATGGGCTTACTGAAACAAGTCCTGGGTTGTCACTTAACGTTCCAGGCCGACGCAACCAGCTTTCTTCTGGCGAATTATTACCTAACCTTGAATGCAAGGTAGTTGATGACAAGAACAATGTGCTTTCAATTGGCTCTACAGGTGAGCTTTGCTTCCGTGGGCCCAATATCATGATGGGATATATCAACGAATATGATGCAACCAAGCATATAATAATGGACGGATTCTTACACACAGGTGACGTTGGCCGAATAGACCCAACAGGCCATGTATTTGTAACTGACCGTAAGAAGGAACTTATCAAATTCAATGGATTCCAAGTGGCCCCGGCAGAAATTGAAGGCATTTTACTGCAACACCCTTTGGTAAGAGATTGTGCGGTAGTGGGCACTTTTTGCTCAAAGCGTCAGACAGAACTGCCTCGTGTATTTTTGGTGCTAAATCAGGATGAAAAGTTGCATGATAAGAATTCGGTTGCTGAACAAGTTGTAGAATGGATAAATAGTAAGGTTGCTTATTACAAGCGGCTTAGAGGCGGATTTGTTGTGGTAGATGAAATACCGAAAAATGCATCTGGAAAGGTTCTGCGTAGAGTACTTAAAGAATCTACAGTATCATCTAATGTTTCTTAGGGCTACTATAAATAGTACTTGTGCGTATATCATAAATCTGTTTTGAATTTAGCATGAGAATAATACGTCACTAGCGAGATTATGTGAAGTAGTGAAGTGTCCAGATATGAAGTTATATAATAAATGTGTGCCATACATTATTTCGTAATAATGAATGAAGAATGCGATCCCACGCCATAGTCATTATAATTTAATTGTTGTTTATTTTCAGGTTAGAGTGCCAAAACATTATAAAATCTGAAGCCAAAGCAACAGATGTATTTTCCTAATTACAATATTTAGCTTACTATGGACATTGAAGAGTTTAGACGTCGAGGCAAGGAAGCAGTTGACATTATTGCTGATTATTACCAGTCAGTTGACAATCACCCACCTGTCGCGTCAGTAAATCCTGGATATTTGCAAAAGCTGATTCCTCGCGAGATGCCACAAACGCCTGACTCATATGATGATATTATAGCAGATATGCAATCTAAAATATCTCCTGGAATAACTCACTGGCAGTCTGGAAACTTTTTTGCATGGTTTCCTGGCTGCAGCTCTTACCCCTCAATAATTGGCGAAATGTTTAGTTCCATGTACAGTGTTATTGGATTCAACTGGCTTTGTTCGCCTGCAGCTACAGAGCTTGAAGTCGCCGTCATGGACTGGCTAGGCAAGCTTCTCGGATTAGATAATCGCTTTTTGTCTATAGACGAGCACGGCAGAAAGAACAGAGGCGGTGGCATAATCCAGGGAAGTGCCAGTGAAGCACTTTTGCTAGCTATGATTGCAGCTAGAGAGCGAAAGATACAGGAAATCTGCTCGCAAGACAATATTTCATATCACGAGGCTATTTCCAAGCAATATTTGTTTGTTGCGTATGTGTCTGACCAAACCCACTCCTGTGCAGAAAAGGCAGCAAATATATTGGGCGTCCAAATACGCATTATTCCCTCAGATAATAATTTTCGATTAACTAAGGACGCTTTGGTTGCCCAGATATCCCAAGACAAACGCTCGTACCATTACCCCTTTTTTGTATGTGGGACATTTGGCACTACCAATACTACCTCCATAGATGACTTGCCCGGACTGGCCGACGTAGCTGAAGTAGAACATATGTGGCTACATATAGATGCTGCCTATGCTGGAGCAGCATTGGCATGCCCCGAGTTTAGAGAGTTGGCACAAGGCATTGAACGCGCGCATTCTTTTGATTTTAATTTGAACAAGTGGATGCTGGTTAATCTTGATTGCTCAGCTATGTGGATCTTCGACTCCAAATTCCTTACTAAAGCACTGAGTGCTGGACGTAATATCTTGTATCGTGATTCACTTGAGAAGGAAAACCCTGCTGTGCGCAATATGCACAATTGGCAAATACCCTTTAGCCGCCGCTTTCGCGCGCTTAAAATTTGGTTTACGTTGCGTGTTTATGGTGTCGTGGGAATTCAAACGCATATTCGCAACCAAGTCAATATGGCGCAATGGCTGAAAACCCAATTAATATTGGATGGCCGTTTTGAGATTGTGGCCCCTGTTGTATTTGGCCTTGTTGTTTTTCGACTCAACGAAAAGGCTGCTAGCGCATTTGGAAGCATTGATTTAGCTAACTCTTGTTTGTATCAGTTGATTCAGCAAGATGGAAGAGTGTTTATTGTCAGTACCATGGTAAATAATAGGCTTGCTTTGAGAGCTGCCATTGGTTCTGTTTTCTCTACTATGGAAAATGTCAAGCTACTATTCGATGTAATTACAGAGTCAGCCACCGACGCCATTAGCTCTCATATATACAACTGACTATTTGGTTTTATCGTTATAGCTTTATATATTGTTGAAGCTATAAATATTAGTGTTGTTATATGAATATTATTTATAAATAACAAACTAGCCAGTTGTAGCCAATTTATTTGCAGTATAGCCCGGCAGATCTAGCCGCAGCTATAACAATATCAGTAAAACGTGTGCATTCATTTGCCAATAGCAGCTGATACTGCAGCTTCAATATATTATATTTATTTACTAAGGAAGATGCATTTGCATATATGATGGTGATGATGAATTGAGTATATTTGATCGGATAAGAAAGAGAACCAACAAACCTTAGGGGATATAGTCATCTGACTCACATCTCCGAAAACCTCACCATGAAGACCAATTATGGACCTGTAAGCCTGGGTTTGTCCGTATGACGCCCCCGGCGATGTCAACAACTCAGCTACCAAAGATGCTGGCTGCTCGCCCTGCCCCTGCATTTGCATATATAGATAAAATTATTCTCTTCAAGCAAACTTCGTAGTTGAATTATAAAGGATTTTAATTATGGATTCTGAAGGATTTAGATTATTTGAAAAGAAAGTAATTGACACGACTGTCGATTACTACCAGAGCGTAGTGACAGCTTTACTGCAATCGTCGGCTATTCTTAGATATCTCATCAATGAAGTCCCTCGCTCAATGTTCGAACACACAAAAGAATTTGCAACTGTGGTTGGCGACATGCTTAGCAAAATAAAGCCAGGACTAGTAGATTGGAAGTCGGGAAGCTTTACTGGGTGATTTCCAAATAATTCTTCGCTTACACCTTTGCTCGATAAAACTTCCAGTCTAATGTATGGTATGAGTGAATTTAATTGGGAATGTTTGCTGACTGCAGCAGAGCTGTAAATAATTATGATTGACTATCTATGTGATTTATTCAGAATTTGTGAGCAATTCAAATCAATTAGCGATAATTACGGCAGAAGAGTTATCCAAGGCAGCTCCAGAGATCCAAATTTAGCTGCAATTTTAGCTGTCAGAGAAAGGATTCTCTACAAAGTACACTTGCAAGGAAACACTAGTCTCAGTCAGGCACAGGAATATTTGCCTAAGCTAGTAGCTTGTATGTATGCTTCAGATCAAACGCATTTGGCTGTGGGGAAGGCGGCAAAAGCTATCGGCATAAAAATCTATATTATTCAGACGCTAGTTATAAACTGACCAAAGCAGCCCTTCAAGAATCTATAGTTAAAGACTATGCAGATAAGTGTTGTTTCTTCTTTGTTTGCGAAACAGTTAGTACTACCAACGCTACTGCCGTTGATGGATTGCCTGGACTATCCAATGTTGCTCAAGAAGATATATGATTCAATGTAGATGCAGATTATGCTGGAGCATCGCTAACATGTCCCAAATTTAGAAGGCTGGCACAAGTCATTGGGCATGCGCAATCAACTAGCTTTAGCATGACAAGTGAATGCTAACTCATTTTGGGTACTCGCCACTTTGAGTATCCGATTCTACATTCCTTGCAAAGCCACTGCAAGCACTTATATTTATGTGACCTAGAATGAGATCTATCAAGAAGGTGTAAAAACCAACATGTAACCAGTCTGCAGCATCCGAGACTGACAAACTCAGCTAGCTCACCCATTTCGAGTGCTCAGAGCCTGGCTTGTTTTACGCATGTATAATGCCACTGAAACCCGAGCAAAAATTTGCACTAAATTCGAGCTGACCCAATGGCCTGACAAGCAGCTGCGCGATGATGGCCGCTTTGAAGTTGTTGCCCTAGTTGTTTTTGGCCTGGTATTTTCCCGTGCCCATCCAAGATTGCTAATTAACCACCGCTTACACACTGATGTCAATCAAGCGACTATGCTTTTGCTGCAGCGTATCCAGGCTGATAGACAAGTATTTTTAACTTGAACAAAGATCAAGGGCTGCTCAGCTATACGAGTAGCTATTGGATCTACCTTCGTGACGCAGGAAAATATAGTTATTCTTTACCAAGCTATTGAACAAGCGGCCACAAGTATCGGACTTTTCTCCAACTAAATAGCATATCTATTTTGTAATCTTCGATAATATAGCATGATTAGTTTCAGTTGAATGATATGATAAAAATATCAATTTGGCAAGTTTATAATTTGGGGAGTGAGGCGTGAGATTGTTCTGCTGAGGCCACATTGTTCCAAGTAATTACTATTCTCTACGGTCAGTTTCCACCTCCAAAGCCCCATTTCGCGTTGTGGCTACTTGCTCCGTCTTTACCTTCCTATGGTTCCAGTGCTTATGTTTTTGTTTTTAAGAGTAAAAATATGAGCCATATTTTATTAACGCGGCGTAAGCTAGTGCTGCTGCTTCGGGTGTTTTGGGTGGTTATCTTGCTCTATGGCGAGATTGGTGTATTCTATAAACATATTCGTCAGTGTAAATGGCCCACCAAGGGTCATCTAGATGAAGAAGCAGTTCGCGTGGCAATTATAGCCGATCCACAGATAGTCGATCACTACTCCTATGACCAGACAGGGCTGTTGCTAAAGGTGGTGGAGTTTTTTACTGATATTTACATGCGCAAGTCCTATATTATCTTACAACAGCAGCAACAGAAACCAGAAACAGTTGTGTTTCTTGGTGATCTGATGGATGGCGGCCGTGAGTGGGACGACAAAGCTTGGCTGAGCGAGTATCAACGCTTTCTACTATTGTTTCGCAACCGAAATCCCTCCAACACGCGTGTTTACTATATGGCAGGCAATCATGATATTGGTATTGGTAACACTGTGGTGGAAAGTGCGCTTATTCGGTTTCACGAATATGTTGGACCCACCAATCAAGTGCTGCACATTGGAGGTCATGAAATTGTACTGCTTGATACTCTCACTCTTGAAAGCGACAGCGCTAGTGTCAACAGCTCTAGTCGATCGCTAGTTGAATTGCTCCGTATGAATAATGAACAGGAACACTCTAAACCGCGAATTCTATTTTCTCACGTCCCGCTGTGGCGCCCACCAGATACACCCTGTGGACCGCTACGGCAGCATCCCAAGCCACTGCTTAATCGCAGAGGATATCAGTTCCGAGATCAGCTGTTTCAAAACACCACTGAGTATATTCTGGAAGCCATTCAGCCCGTAGCCATATTTAGTGGTGATGATCACGACACCTGCACAGTTACTCATACAATTGATTCGTCAGGCCGGGCTGTGCCTGAATATACCATTGGTGCATTTGGTTGGGCTAGCGGTGTACCCATTGCTAGCTATGGCTTGTTGACTCTGTACCCAGCCTCAGATGCAAATGAACCAGAATTTGCACTGCAAAACTGTTTTTTGCCATACCAGCTGGGGATATACAAAGCTTATGCCTGGGCATTTGTATTATCTCTTCTTTTGGTTTTAGCTTGCTGCGTTCATGAGCTAAACACCCATGGCCAAATAACTTTTATGGAAGCTGACGCTGGACTACTTGTTAGAAATTATATGTTGCCAACTCCTGCATCTCAGTTTCCAGCAAAGTCCAAATCTAGACATTTGCTCCTATTCTTACTCAAGCGCACGGCTTATGTAATGAAGGATATAGCCGTAATTGCATTGCCAGCTTATTTTATGTTTATTTTATATTTCTACTTGATTTAGCAGCTAGGCAAGCTAAACTCATTCTCCCTTTTTCAGCTGTTTTCATGTCTTATCTTTCATCCTTTTTAGCAATTCCTTTTTTCATCATAAACATTATCTTTCTTTTGCTCATTTTTCTTAGAATTTCTCTTATTTCTTTCTCTACTATTTTTCAAGATTTTAAGAACCCTTTTATCTCCACATGCTACCTTTTGTTGTATTCACTAATCGAACTATTTCAACTTGTAAAATATTGCAGCACTAAGCCTATAATGCATATAAAGTTGCTATATGCGATGTTGGTCGTATATTGCATATTCCTGGCAAGTGCCTTTTCGAAGCTGCATAAGCGAGTAATGTATAATCCACCACATATTGAAGCAGTATCAGGCTCGTATATTATTGAATTCGAAGACGATGATATTCACAGACACTCTAATAATCTCAATACCATGTCCAGCGTATCTGTTCACAAAAAGCTTAAGGGGTTCAATGGTGCAATAGTGGCGGCTGCTAAGCATATTACTCCTGAACTTATAGCAGACTCTCCGGGGGTCAAGCGGGTATGGCCCAATCGTAAATATTTCCAATCATTTCAAAAAAGTAAACGTGAAATAACTACATCCTATCTCCACCAAATGACTGGTGTAGCACAAGCAATGCAAGAATTTGGACTAGATGGAACCGGAATTAAAGTTTGCATTATTGATAGTGGGGTCGATTATAACCATCCTGAATTAGGAGCATGCTGGAAGACTGAAGGATGTCCATGGCAGCTAGGATATGATTTTCTTGGCGATGAGTACCGCGGTGAAGGCACTCCTTTAAAACCTAGCGATTTTCCAATGGACTGTTTAGGGCATGGAACTCATGTTTCTGGAATCATTGCCGGACGTGGTCCACAAGTTCATGGTGTGGCTCCTGGAGCAACCTTTGGCATGTATCGGGTTTACTCATGCCCAGTCAATGGATCATCATACACAGATGGCTCAATTCTTATGCAGGCAGCCGAAGCTGCCTACAATGATGGCTGTAATGTCATCAATGTTTCAATAGGGCTAATTGGGTGGTCTGAAGATGCATTTGGAGTGTATCTGTCGTCACTAGTTGAAAAGGGAGTAAACGTGGTTGCAGCAGTTGGAAATGATGGGGCCAATGGGATACAGACTGCTAGTGCCCCAGCTGTTTCTCATAATTTGATTAGCGTTGGCTCGGTGGACAACTGGAATGATACAGGAAATGCTACCACTATTTCCACGCCCGCTGGAGAGCGTACCGTGCGCATATCCGAGCGCGGCAGAAACGATGTAGAGTTTATATTTCCTCCCAACACGCCAGTCGTGCTATTTGAAGATGACGATGGTGGATATACTGGCTGCAATCCTACTGATGCAGATTTTACGGGTAGCGTTGTTGTGGTTAACCGCAGTGATTGCCCATCCGAAACTCAAGGAGAAAATGTACAATCTCAAGGCGGAATAGGAATGATTGTAATTAATAACGTGCCAGGCTTTACCGTAATGGGGTTGACAGAAAACACTACTATTCCAGCAGTCACAGTTAGAAGCGAAGATGGTGAATTTATTATTAATGGACTTAGGCAAGGCGACTCTACCTTGGTGGCAAACTTTAATATAACTACTACTGTTGGCAGTCCAACCGCAGGGCTGATGTCCAATTTTAGTTCATTTGGACCAAGCCCCGAATTAGACCTTGTCCCATTGATTAGCGCACCTGGAGCTAACATGTGGTCGACTGTTCCACTCAACCAGGGCTCATATAGATCTAGCTCAGGCACTTCCCTATCATCGCCATACATTGCTGGCTGTGTTGCATTACTCAGGCAAAGATTCCCAGAAATGACTTCCCAGCAAATCAGCCATATTTTGGTAACCTCAGCAACACCTCTAATTGACCAGAAAAATAGTCTCAAAGTAAATCCTTACCATAGTGGCTCTGGATTAGTAAACATATATAACGCTGTAAGATCGCGAGTATTCATTGACCCACCATACATTAGTATCAATCAGACGCGCTGGAGCCAGCCTTCAAACATAGATAGTCAAGGCGTAAGAACCATTTCCTATTCACTAAACTTCACAAATACAGATGTAGAGAAAAGCGTAAGTGTAATGCTTACTCATCAGCCAGCCACCTCATATACAATGTATGACCAACAGGGCAACTATGCCTCTTCATTTCTGGAAAATGAGATTATGCGTATATGGCCGCCGGATAACAGATCTGTAGACCAAAGCACAGTTCCACAGGCATACTTGCCTAATGCAATCCAGTATGTAAGGCCAGGACAGACAGTAAACTTTGTAGTGGGCATAATCCTTCCTTTTGGATTGCCGGAATCAGAACATTGGTTTTATGGTGGATTTTTAAATTTTACTACGCTATTTGACAACGAAACAGCCATTGACTATTATGTAGTACCGTATGGAGGCTACAATGGAAATTATAGTGCAGCTGATATGTTGGCTCCAGCATCCACGGGATTTCCACGGTTTTTAGATGATGAGGATAATGAAATTAAAGATATAACTTCGTATAAATTAGGCTCTTCGAAAATGGCCAAATTAGCGTTTATTCTTAATACTCCTACACCTTATTTTTATGCAACGGTGCTAGATTCAGATGACAATAGAATAAACAATAATGAAGAACGTGAACGAGTGAGCCGCAACTTGTTGTTTTCAACTCCAAATTACACTGCTTTTACGGTTAATGTAAATGTCACTAATGAAGAAGCAAACTCTACAGAGCCAAATCTTTCAGAAGGCTATAGATTACTACTAGCAATACTTCGGCCATTTGGCAACCGTGAAAATGACGATGATTATGTGTTTTGGAAGTCAGATTTGTTTACGCTCGATGACAATACCTAACTGGGCCCATTAACATTTTCCACTTGCTAAATAAATCCCTTCAGCCCGGGAATAAGAAGGCATCTCTTTACTTTTAAAAGATGTGCTTTTCTCTTTGCTGCAAAAACAAGATTTTCTTTTGCCAGAATAAATTTTTATAAATTTCCTTGTATTTACTTAAAAAAATCTATTCTTTTCTTGAGCATCTGTTCTGGAAATAAAATTTTGCCTTGGACAGCTTCTTTTGTCCCTTTTGACGTAATTTTTTGCACTCGAACCTTTTACATCCTTTTTCCCTAACTTATAAGGTGACGTTTTCCAGCGGCCAGATTTTTTCCTGATATATTTTACCATATCCTTTTTTATCTGTGATATACAATGCATTTACTACCTAGTTTATTACTAGTAGTTGTATTACTATATGCGTCCAAAACTGACGCCAGCTTACACAAACGATTTGTTCGGTATCCACCACATGTTGCAACTTTGTCGGGCTCGTACATTGTAGAGTTTGAAGACAACGATGTACACAAGCATGCAGATAACCTCAACACTTTATCTAGCGTCTCAGTCCACAAACGCTTAACCAAGGCATTCAATGGCGCTATAGTTGCCACCAGCAAGCTTCTAGACCCTGGAATCCTAGCGTCGGCTCCGGGCGTCAAACGTGTTTGGCCAAACCGCAAACACAAACTATCAGTCCGCCAAGGCACAAGAGGCGATGATCTACCTCTTCTCCACCAAAAGACTGGAGTTGCACAAGCAATGCAAGAACTTGGGCTTGATGGCACCGGCGTCAAAGTATGTATAGTTGACAGTGGCGTTGACTACAACCATCCCGAATTGGGTGGTTGCTGGAAAACCGAAGGGTGTCCGTGGCAGCTTGGTAGAGATTTTATTGGAGACAAGTATGACTCTGTAAGCGATAATCCAATTATTGAGCCCAACGAAACGCCAACAGATTGCTTTGGACATGGAACACATGTTGCTGGAATCATTGCTGGTCGCGGGCCGCAAGTCCAAGGAGTTGCGCCAGGCGCTACACTGGGCATGTATCGAGTGTTTTCGTGTGAATTCAACGGCACGCTTTACACCGATGATTCAATAATTATGCAAGGGATGGAAGCAGCTCATGAGGATGGCTGTGATATTATTAACCTTTCTCTGGGAGGTGGTGGCGGCTGGGTAGAGGACCCGACTTCAGTACTATCAGCAAACATTGTTAAAGCTGGAGGCATTGTAGTTGCTGCTGCTGGTAATGATGGCGACAATGGCATACAAACAGTTAGCGCTCCAGCAGTGGGCGAGGGGGTTATTGGCGTTGCTGCAGTTGAAAACTGGAATATCACAGCAGTAACTACTTTATTCTCTACTCCGGCAGGCGACCGTGTTGCTCTCACATCAGGACCAGCAGAAAACAATGTCCCATTTGTCTTTGAAACTGCTACGCCGCTTGCCGTTTTTGACGGCGAAAACTACAACGGATGCAATGCAACTGAAACCGATTATACTGGAAAAATTGTAT